>JASAMY010001536.1:0-32298 GCA_030248085.1 Paralinhomoeus sp. GSCO2_6 | reverse complement strand
AGAACACTAACAAGGCGTAAACACAACCATCAGAAAAAGGTAGCTATAAACCTAACGAAAAGCGTAAGCGTATACGAAAGTCGTAATCTAAAACAACAATAGCAGCCTCTCTGACGTTATTGGTACTAGAGGCGCGCGCGGCCTTCGGCCGCCATGCATATACAGGGTGGGCCACTTATCTATCGTCGGTTTCATTTCGCTGTAACTTCAGCGCTTTGCATCGGATAGGTTTGATATTTTAGGACAAGGTAGGTACATGTAGACAATTTTATCCCTGAAAAAATTGATATAGTCTCATACTATAATCGTCTCATACTATAATCGCCGTGTACATATGTATGTATGTATGTATGTGGGTCCGCACCTGGATCTCTGGAAGGAGGGATGGTGGGAGGGTGGTATATGTGTTGCAGTAATACTCGGTAGGTGGTGATATGTGTTGTTGTAGTAGTTGGCAGGTGGTGACATGCACTTGCGCTCGGTGGTCCTGCTGTACTTCTCTATGAAAAGATATGCAGGGTTTCTATTTCTACTGGTGGCTGGGGGTTGGGGCGGGAGCCAGGTGGTGGGGCACGTAGGTCTACACAAGGGTAGTGTGCACTCCGAGTTTCAGACCTGCAGCCCTCAAGACAAAAGAGGAATAAATTTTTGAAATGTGAATTTAAGTAACAAAAATCTATTTCTCAACACTGGGTCAATGAAGGCTGGTGAGAGCAGTGGCGCAATAGTCGCAGGGTACCAAGGGTGTGCATGGACTTAGTGCAGGACCGATCCGATTTGGCGAAGTCCAAGGTCATGATCGACTTCAACACCCAGTCCGTTGAAGACCATGTACTGGTCAGAGTGCGCCAGCGCCAAATTGTTAGAAAACAGTCGCGCGGGACTCTGAGGCACGCACACACACATGGCATGGTCGAGAGCCACTAGAAGACCATGATGAAGATGGTCAGCGACTTACTGGCCAACGCCTTCTGTGTGAATGCCACTGCACACCAGGTCACACCCAGCACCCACACAGAGATGCTTCTCACTGACACACACTGAGGCATATGTACTGCCACACGACTTGCGCTTTCCACTAGGGGCGAGCCGCGAAGCGGCGAGTCCAAAGGAGGCGAGGCGCGCAGCGCCGAGGCAGCTAGCGTCGCGAGCCGCGAAGCGGCGAGCGACCTAGCGCGCGAGCGCGCTAGTTGGCTCACTACATAGCGAATAATGCACTTCAATATGACCGAAGTCACGTCACTTTCTACTGTGGCACGGTGAGCCTGTGGCATGGCGCTCACGGTGAGCCAGCAAGGTATTTGCCTCATTGTAGCCGTGATTTCGCCAAACAGCTCGAATCTCCTGTATTGGGTCTGGAACGTTGTGGAACGTCTGGAACAGAACACGCACGCACCCACCCAAGTGCGTGCGTGCGTGCGTGCGTTCATGCCGTGCGTGCACGCGTGCGTGCGCGCGTGCGTGCGTGCGTTCTGGAAGTTTTTCAATTAGGTAAGCTAGAATGTGTGTGCACTCCCGTGCGTGCGTGCGTGCGTGCGTGCGTGCGTGCAGTCCCATGCGTGCGTGCGTGCGTGCATACGTGCGTGCGTGGGTGCACGTGCGTGCGTGCATATGTGCGTGCGTGCGTGCGCGTGCGCGCGCGTGCGTGCCTGCACGCGCGCACGTGTGTGTGTGCGTACGTGCACGTGCGTGCGTGCGTGCGTGCATGCGTGCGTGCGTGCGTGCGTTCGTGCGTGCACGTGCGTGCGTGCGTGCGTTCGTGCCATGCGCGCGTGCGTGCGTGCGTGCGTGCGTGCGTGCGTGCGTGCGTGCGTACGTGCGTTCTGGAAGTTTTTCAATTAGGTAAGCTAGAATGTGCGTGCACTCCCGTGCGTGCGTGCGTGCGTGCGTGCGTGCGTGCGTGCGTGCAGTCTCATGCGTGAGTGCGTGCGTGCATACGTGCGTGCGTGCGTGCACGTGCGTGCGTGCATATGTGCGTGCGTGCGTGCACGTGCGTGCGCGTGCGTGCCTGCACGCGCGCACGTGTGTGCATGCGTACGTGCACGTGCGTGCGTGCGTGCGTGCGTGCGTGCGTGCGTGCGTGCGTGCGTGCGTGCGTGCGTGCGTGCGTGCGTGCGTGCGTGCGTGCGTGCGTGCGTGCGTGCACGCGTTCAGGAAGTTTTCCAATTGGGCAAGCTAGAATGTGTGTGCGTGCGTGCGTGCACGCGTTCTGGAAGTTTTCCAATTAGGTAAGCTAGAATGTACAGTACAATGTACAATGTACCACAACTACAGTACGCATTTGCATAATTATGTGGGAGCATGTGCAAATGACTTGTGACGTCGAGGCGAGTCTTTTGATATGCAATTCATCCATGTGCAATTCGTTTCGTAGTGTTAATCTGTGCTGCAAACTTTGAAAATGCGCCATAACTACTGTATGAACTTGCATATCAAAAATCGACCTTGCCCATGACCATCTCGGGGTCAAAAGCATTCGATCGAGCCATCGCGCGTGCATGTACGTTAAGCTGATCGCGAGTTTACTTTAAACAAACATACAAACAAACCTGTGCACACGGCGCATTTGTAAGTAGAAGAAGCACGTGCTTTGGAGCGTGCATGGCGAGATAAGCAACCCTTGCTTGCGGACAAAAATCCCGTATGAATACATGCCTATTCATACGGGAAAAGTGTCCGGACAAAAATGCCGTATGAATAGCCATGTATTCATACGGGATTTTTGTCCGTAAGCACGTGCTTTCCAGCTTCGATCGGAACATAACTGACGCTTGCTTGCGGACAAAAATCCCGTATGAATACATGCCTATTCATACGGCATTTTTGTCCGGACACTTTTCCCGTATGAATAGGCATGTATTCATACGGGATTTTTGTCCGTAAGCACGTGCTTTCCAGCTTCGATCGGAACATAACCAACCCTTGCTTGCGGACAAAAATCCCGTATGAATACATGCCTATTCATACCGCATTTTTGTCCGGACACTTTTCCCGTATGAATAGGCATGTATTCATACGGGATTTTTGTCCGTAAGCACGTGCTTTCCAGCTTCGATCGGAACATAACCAATGCTTGCTTGCGGACAAAAATCCCGTATGAATACATGCCTATTCATACGGCATTTTTGTCTGGACACTTTTCCCGTATGAATAGGCATGTATTCGTACGGGATTTTTGTCCGTAAGCACGTGCTTTCCAGCTTCGATCGGAGCATAACCAACGCTTGCTTGCGGACAAAAATCCCGTATGAATACATGCCTATTCATACGGCATTTTTGTCCGGACACTTTTGCCGTATGAATAGGCATGTATTCATACGGGATTTTTGTCCGTAAGCACGTGCTTTCCAGCTTTGATCGGAACATAACCAATGCTTGCTTGCGGACAAAAATCCCGTATGAATACATGCCTATTCATACAGCATTTTTGTCCGGACACTTTTCCCGTATGAATAGGCATGTATTCATACGGGATTTTTGTCCGTAAGCACATGCTTTCCAGCTTCGATCGGAACATAACCAACGCTTGCTTGCGGACAAAAATCCCGTATGAATACATGCCTATTCATACGGCATTTTTGTCCGGACACTTTTCCCGTATGAATAGGCATGTATTCATACGGGATTTTTGTCCGTAAGCACATGCTTTCCAGCTTCGATCGGAACATAACCAACCCTTGCTTGCGGACAAAAATCCCGTATGAATACATGCCTATTCATACGGCATTTTTGTCCGGACACTTTTCCCATATGAATACTCGCAGCGTCCTCTTTGACTTAGAATATTCGAAAACGACCGAATGTATCTGTACGGGATTTTTGTCCGCTACTAAAATAACGTTGGGGTCGCAAACTACCCCTGGGTCGGCCGACTGGGCCGGTGCAGGATTTATCAGGAAAAAGAGGCGCTCTGCCAGTCGGTCGCAGACAGTAAGTATATAAGAAATGTGCTTAGGGGCAGCGGGGTCCAGCTTTGTAGAATTTCTCAGAGAAATTTACAAGGCCGCACCCGCTCTGTATCTACAGCACTTTTGACTTAACCCATATTCTGACATCAGTTTAATTAATTTGCTGCCACCGTATGCCTTTTTCATTGTTGTAAAGGCAGGACTGCAACGAGGGAAATTTGCCGTGCAAGCCATGCCATGGCGTGGTTAGTTGCTTTTTGAATTAGTCTTCTTGAGCGCCGCATTTTTATGAATAATCTGGGCAGGCCAACACCGAGGGACAGGCGCGTTATCAGACAAGACAGAGGTCGATGCAGGCGTCTTCAACTCGTAGGCTCACTCCAAAGCTTTCAACTGCTCGCAGTCCTGCTCTTTCTCTGAATTGCGTGGTGGTCCTCCATCGGCCGGCGGTCGCAGTGGTCTTCAGCTCCGTCAGTCAACGAAGGAAGGAAGGAAGGAAGGATGCCGAAGTGGTCGATTGCGCTGCTGCTCGTCTTCGTCGCCTCGGCCGTCGTGGAGACGGAGGCGGAGGAGGAGGTGGTGGCCGCGGGCCGCCTCAGCGACGCCCTCATGCACCGAATCCGCCGCCACCTCGCTCTCAGGCAGAAGTGTGCGTGCGTCGTTCGTTTGGCGCTGGCGCCGTGCGTGGCGTCTAGCGCGCGCTTGGTGGGTTGCAGCCAGCTGCACCAGCCATTGCTTTCGATGCTGCTACGATACCTGCTCCACTGGCTGCTCAGGAGTCAACTGCTGCTGCCCCGAGTGCTTCTGAGAACATCCACTCACCACACTCAGTTGCAGTGCGTTGGAGAAGCCAAACACGAGCCACGGCGAAGGTTCCTCAACATTCTAGGAAAGCAAGGCTGTTTGTATGAGCACTTTAGTGGCGAAACGGACGCTGTCAGTGATATGGTAGTGCAAGTCATTCAAGACACTCATGGAATGTTCGTCCGACAAAGAGCGAAAGACGTCCGAGAACTTCTGGATTGAAAACTTGATGACTGCGGACATATTTGGGCTCAATAAAATAGACTAGCCGCTACAACTCCAGACACCTGCTGCAGAGTGCTCAGAAGTGATTCAATATCAATATTATCATGTCTCAGAGGCGACTCATCATTAATTCCATGCATCATAAAAGCATGCTGAGAATGCTCAGTTATAAAGTAACAATAACAAACCTGTAAAGTGTAAAACCTGACAAACGTGTAAAAACCCTAAGGAAGTCAACCAATGCACCTAATGCACTTCTGCAATACAGAACACGTTCCACCTTTTTTTGCCGCGCGCCAGCGCGGTGAGTTCATATGCGGACGATAAATTTTGTAATGGTCTGTTCGTTCGTCCGTTAACGACCGATTCTCTTTTATGGCTTGACGGATCGGGCCGAATTTTTTTTTTGGCATTCTTAGGACCAATTTGGAGATGCACTTTGAACAATCTTGACTTTATTTCTTTATTTTTTTTACTTACGATTTTTTATTAAAAAAAATTACCACTTTTTTTTAAGTTTTTTATTATTAGTTTGCACAAGCCTGCCCTTGACACCCACGCCAGCACCCGGGTGTAAAATGCCAGCCAACATGCGCACGGGACTGTACATGTCCTGTAGCTAGCGTGTCAGGCGATATCAATGGCCCAGCAAACAATCTCCATCTCAAGCGCCCGTGTTGGTCACTCTCAAGCAAATTAAATGGAGCTGCGTGCAGTGCGCCCATCCATAGCGTGACAACCCAATGGTTCTCCCCGCTTTGCACCCCAAAGGAAGTGGTATATGTACGTGCAAGTTCTGCACCTAAGTACAGAACCCAATTTTTGCTATTCGTTTATTTAAAAGGCCTCTCTTGAGACAGAGACTTTGCAGTCCCATCCCGTCTGTGTACATCCTCTCCAAATTGTGTTGGATTCGCGATTTGTTTTGGTGACCTTGTAGGTCAACTATTTTCAAAGTCGTTCAAAAGTGAACTGCACATTTTGACTAGCGACCGCCACACCGTCAATTCAATAGGCACCCTGCAGCATACCTGAAACCGGGAATTGAACCTAGGAGGGGAGGGTTCCAGTACTTTCTGGAGTGGGTGGTGGGTGGGGTGAAAAACTGGCGAAGGGGGGGGGGGGGTCTGGGGAGGAAAATATACGTACTTTTTTTGATAGATTTTCAGTCAAAAATGCACTGTAAAAAACCCTAGAATAGGTACTTTTTAGTCAAAAAGACACTCTAAATAACGCAATATAGGTACTTTTTGTTGGATTTTTGCTGAAAACCACTGTACCAGAGACATTTATTTTCCATTGAAGTACATTGTAGCTACGATAAAGTTTCTACAAATTCTGGGGGGGGGGGGGGTGGGGAGGGTGTGGGTAGGGTGAAGCGTAGGACCTGGGGGGAGAGAAAACCCCACCCAAACCCCACCCCAGTTAAAGGTATGCCCTGCAGCACACAAGAGCCAGTATGGTTTTAGTAAACTTCCACCCCCTGGAGTACATTCTCCTGTCGGCCGCCTCGGTCTCGGCCGTCTTCTACGTCCTGGTGTTGGTCACTCTCTTCAAAAAGCGACGCGGCGAGCTCTTGGGAACGAGCTTCTTTCACTTGGTCTGGTGCCTGGGTGTCTGCACTCTGCACCGATAGCTTGGGCTTGGGATGGATGGGGGGGGGGGTGGGTGCTATGCCAATCTCACCAAACTGGGTGTCTGCTTACTTGTACCTATGTAAATGGGTAAATTTTGTTTAAAGTACGGCTACTTGCCAGCTGTCAACGGCCAATTTACATTTTTCTTCTGAGAGACCGTGTCACGCGTCACGTTCAGAGTTTCGCGCTGGGCATCTTCGACCTGGTGACGCTGGCCGAGATGTACGCGCTGGAGCGCGCTCCCATCTGGGGACTGCTCGTGCGCCAGCTCTACTTACCGTATTCCAGCCTGCTGGGCCACGGCATTCAGTTCTTCTTCCTGTACGGGCTGACCGGCCAGGTGCTGGGCGTCTTTGCCATCTCCCTCAACCGAATGATGGCCATCGCCTACCCAGCCGCCTTTCAGCGGGTAAGCATGAAGCTCTGCTCAAAGCTGTAGTAACCCTTCCCTGCTCAACTAACCTCCCTCCACCCCGCTCCTAGTAGAACGTGTGGGTTAAACATTTTGGCAGCATTTTGGCAGATTGTGGCTTGCATGTTGAACTGTAGGTTGGGCCATACCATAACTGCTTGTCAGGTGAATTTGGCCAAACAAACGGCCAAACAAACAAAACACACGCCTCCGTCCGGCACCCGTCGGATTACGGTAGTAGATAGAGTTCTAATTCTGCTTGTAAAGGTTTTTCAAGTAAAAAATTAAAGTAAGTAATTAAAGATTAATTAGATTAATTAAGTAAGTAATTAATTAAAGTAAATAAAGTAATTTGTTTGTATATACGACAAGTCGCTCGAACAAAATCACGACCCAGAAAAAAACAGCGCGCACAAATTTGGTGGCGTACTGTAGTAGTAAAAATTTATCTGCTGCCGACTGGTGCCAGACGGTGGGGTGTGTTTTGGCCTTAAAAGGGTTGCACTTGCGCCCCGCCTAAAACCCCTCGCGGTGTCATACACGTTCTTACAGGCTCAGTCTAGTAGCGTCGTACGGTATTGTACAAACATGTACACGTAAAATTTGCATAATACAACAAAGGAACAACGATTCTAGCATTGGACAACAAAAACTACGGTCGCATCGATCGTTGCAATCTTCATCCTCGGACTTTATGCGGTTCCTGTTTCGCTCTACACTCCTATGGAATATCTGGGAGAAGAGACTGGCACCTAGTTGTCTAATTAATTAACATGCCCGTCCGAATTTTAAATTACGGCAAAATTTGCAGGTGGCTGCAAAAAAGGAGAATGTGACGCTCCTTTTGTTAAGTCCAGTTTAAAAAAAAACGCGGTATTAAAAGTATCCACTTAATCATTGCATAGGATCAACTTCAGTTTGAACAAACCCTGTATAACCGAACCAAACGCAGCAACACATCACATATTCGGCGTTTGTTGTGTTCGCTCGCAATTGGAACGCGCAGAGTGGCAAATATGGCCTGGAACTGCATTCCCTTAGATTGTTGAATGTTGTTGATAGAATGTACAGCACTGTGCAGAAATGTACTATATTGCAGTCCTGGGCCAGGCTGCATGTACATAGTTGACTGAGGCCAAAGACTCTTCAGAAACGAGGGCGGAACCTTCTTGACATGGACGTTCCACAGATGGTAGTCAAGTCCGTGGGTGGCACGATAGAAGTAGAACCATGTTAAGTGCAGCAGAATCGTACACATGTAGTTCGTATATACCTACGTACCATATGTATTTGGGCAAAACACACAAAATTTGGACAGAAAAAACACCACTTTCTAAAACATTCGCGGACATTTCGTCTAAATGCGCTGGAGTACCAAAACGCGGGATGGCTTATTCGATTGCGGTCTAGAAGGCGGTTCGTTTGAGCTAGGTATCATTTGCCAAAATCGGTTCAGGCAATCAAGAGCTATAAACGACTGAAAATTTACAAAACCGCATTGAAGAAGGTTGTCACATACCACTTAGGGTTTGTACGCTGACGCATAAACCCTGATTTTAAGCTTTGATGAAAAGCGTGCCTTTCTCTCACTCCACAACAGTTTGCCAACATATCCGATGGGCACGAAATTGCCGTACCACGACACGCTGACGAGCGCAGAGGGGTGTGTTGAACTCGGGAGGAGTGCTCGGTTCGGTTCCGTCCGTCCGTCCGTCCGTACATACGTCCGTCCGTCCGTCCGTCCGTCCGTCCGTCCGTCCGTCCGTCCGTCCGTCCGTCCGTCCGTCCGTCCGTCCGTCCGTCCGTCCGTCCGTCCGTCCGTCCGTCCGTCCGTCCGTCCGTCCGTCCGTCCGTCCGTCCGTCCGTCCGTCCGTCCGTCCGCCCGTCCGTCCGTCCGTCCGTCAGTCAGTCCGTCCGTCCGTCCGTGCGTCCGTCCGTACGTCCGTCCGTCCTTCCGTCCGGCAGTCCGTCCGTCCGTCCGTCCGTCCGTCCGTCCGTCCGTCCCTCCGTCCGTCCGTCCATCCGTCCGTGCGTCCGTCCGTCCGTCGTCCGAGTCCCATCCTTTCGATCTAATCGGACAGATTCAGATCGAAGTTGTTATTTGGACCTCAATCATTCTGTCAGTGGGAGCGTGCGCCAGCCTCACATGCTACGTGATCGCGACCGCTTCGCTGATCAGACAGCGACGACTGATCACTGCATCACTGAATCACACCGACGAAGCCATTCGCAAGTCGGAGGTGCACCGACAGTTCGTTGCAAACACTATGCTGTTTTGCGCACACACGCACGCACGCACACACGCACGCACGCACGCACGCACGCACGCACGCACGCACGCACGCACGCACGCACGCACGCACGCACGCACGCACGCACGCACGCACGCACGCACGCACGCACGCACGCACGCACGCACGCACGCACGCACGCACGCACGCAAGCACGCACGCACGCACGCACGCACGCACGCACGCAAGCACGCACGCACGCAAGCACGCACGCACGCACGCACGCACGCACGCACGCAAGCACGCACGCAAGCACGCACACACACACGCAAGCACGCACGCACGCACGCACGCACGCAAGCACGCACGCACGCAAGCACGCCCGCACGCACGCGCGCACGCACGCACGCACGCCGTGGATGCAAATGCGAGCCTTAGGGTAATTCGCCCAAACATCAAAGAGAACTCAACAAACGAACTCAAAGCTTTTGTTTGCTTCTTTCTTCTTTTACAGAATCGTCTGAGTGTCTACGTTGCCGCCATCGTCTCCGTACAGCTGTACATCGCGGCTATGTACGCTGCGTCCCTGCTGTATCCGGCACACCTCTCTACATTCGTCGAACTTTCTTTTGTGCTGTAGTTGTGCGTTCATACGGAGCGGAGAGCCTTACCGTATCACCTACCGTACCAAACAGAAACACAAGCAGTTGTGCTGGTCCAGTCTAAGTAGTCTACCATAAATCTTTCAATAGTGCCCCGGGTCACTACCCTTTCAGCCTTTCCTTACCCGGGAGCACTATTGGAGGCTTTACGGCAGTTTGCTTTCCTTTCCCCTGCTGACATTTTTGACTGCTGTTGCCGCCATCCATAAAAACTCTGATCTTTGAGCTACACCTGAATCGAGTCAGCTTGCAGCAACGCCGGCTTGGACGTGTTTTCCTACATGAATCCCTACTGTCTGCTGGTGCTGTCGAAGCCCGCGAGGAGCGCCTTCCTCGAGACCTGGGGCTGCGCGAGACTGGTGCGCTTTAAGAGGACGACCATCGTCGCGCCCATGCCCGTGACTACGGTGGCCGCCAAACCTGAATCTTAAAACTTGAACTGTACCATAGTCAACTGTTGTGACATACATACTGTATTATTATACACATTGGCATTCGCGAGTGTACAATGTTGAATCGTGTCCATGTGACGTGTGCAAGTGATGTTTTGGCTGTCTTAGAACGTTCGCATACTGCAATAGAGCCCCATTCCAATAATGCCCCCGGAAATTTTGACTGCTGCGAAATTTGCTTTTCCGTTCGAAAATTTGATGTCGAAGTATAGAGCCACCTCCAAAGAGGTCGCAACTATAGTCACCAAGAGGTCAACTCCAGTGGCGGGGCAGGTCGCGCAAAGTCGTCTTCCTTCCCTTCCCAGTCTACCTTCCCAGCGACTCGCCGACGTTACCACCGCACAGTCAGCAGAGTTTGGGGCGCTCGTCGCCTTCAGCCGCGCGAAGCAGCTAGCTGCCTCTCGTAGTGGGCTGCGACGCCAACTCACATCACACGGTGTGGGGCAGTTCAGACACGAATGCCCGGGGCGACGCTCTCCTCAACTACCTGGTCAGCGTCCGACTTAGAGGTGCTCAACGTCGGTGGTAAGCCGACGCTCGTGACGACGTTTGACGACGTGAAGGCAATTTTTAAGAGAAAAAGGCGCTGCGCTCGCACGTTGGTACACTCTAACACACTCTAAAACATTCTCACATGCACATACATGTACATACATACACATACTCGACCGTACATACACCCAGAAATCGCCTTTCAAACGATGGTACATTAAAGAAAGGCGCGTAATTATTGGGAGGGGGCTCAAAGTGGTCTTGGGAGGGTGCATAATTATGGGGGGGGGCTAATTATAGGGGAGGGCTAAATATAGGGTTTACGGTATGTGCGCCGCTGCTCTCTAGTTGGATGCCGTCTGGCACGTCCTGCATTGGTGCCGACACCCTCGGCACCCAGGCCAGCACCAGGGTGCGCACCACCGGGGTGCGCACCGGGTGTAAAATACCAGCCGACATGCGCACGGGGCTGTACATGTTCTCTAGCTAGCGTGTCAGGCGATATCAATGGCCCAGCAAACACTCTCTACCTCAAGCGCCCGTGCTGGTCACTCTCAAGCAAATTGGAGGTGCGTGCAGTGCGCCCATCCATAGCGTGACAACCCAATGGTTCTCCCCGCTCCGCACCCCAAAGGAAGTATATGTACGTGCAAGTTCTGCACCTAAGTACAGAACCCACTTTTTGCTATTTGTTTACTTAAAAGGCCTCTCTTGAGACAGAGACTTTGCAGTCCCATCCCGTCTGTACATCCTCTCCAAATTGTGTTGGATTCGCAATTTGTTTTTGTGACCTTGTACGTAGAGTTGGGAAAAAACGTTTTCACTATGGCCCAGCGTTTTTTTTGTTAAAAAACGGTTTTATTTAGGAAAAAAAACGTTTTCTTTTGTTCTTGTTTTTTAATACGTGTGTACATGTACCATACATCATGGTAAGTCATCAGCACAGTGCCCAAAGCATCGAAATCGGTACATAAAGAAGGTTGAGTGGAGTAGAGCTGTGCAAGCACTGCAGAGTAAGCACAAGCAGACAGGTGGGTTCCTCACATGTGCGTCCGGGCATGCGTGCGAAGGCGTCTGTGTGTGTGTGCATGAGTGTGAGCGCGTGCGGGTGTGAGCAGCATGATGAGTGGCGTGGTGTTCTGGCACCAAAAACATGCGACGCGCACGCAAAGAATGCAAGAAGGGGCGTGGCGCAGACGATGGATGAGGACGCGCAGGCAGCAGAGGAAAGGGAGCTGAGATGGCGAACAGCAGGGCAGCAACTCCATCGAGTTCGTATTCACGGCCATCGAGCAGGCGGGCGTCGGCGAGCTGGGCTGGCTCGGCGGCTCACCCTCGGCCGAGACGGCGGCCAGCGCCACCCGTCCATGCCTCCACGCAGCGCCCCCTCACCACTCCTGCAACGACTGCAATGTCGGCACTCACGCACACATCAACTATATCGTCGCCAACAGCAAATTGTATGGCATCAAACACTCTGACGAAAGAAGTCACGAACACGAGGCCACCATTTTACTTCTCAACACTTTGAAACACTGGCTGGCGCCTGATTGCACAACTGACCAAATGAGAGTGTGGGCAGAGGAGAAGGGCTGCATAGAGTTGGGAAAAATACGTTTTGACTTTGGACCAGCGTATTTTTTTGAAAAAATACGGTATTTTTTTAAAAAAATACGTATATTTGTATTTTTTTAAAGTGCGTATGTATAGGTACCATACATCATAGTAAGCCATCAGCGAAGTGTCCAAAGCTTAGAAATCGGTACATAAAGGAGGTCGAACGCTGTAAACTTGTGCAAGCGCAAGTAGACGAGTAGGAGTGTTTGTGCGTGCGTGTGTGTGTGTGAGGTGAGTGTGTGGGTGAGTGGTGCGTAAGCGGAGTAATGAGCGACCAAGAGATTTGGTTGGCATCCAACAAAGTGAGCAATGGGGGCACGCGTCTAAGAACGCGAAGCAGGTCGACGCGACACTAAGAACGCGACGAGCTAACAATAGCAAAAGCTAGCAGAACCAATTGTTGGGTTCGCGTCCGCTGCGTCTAAAACATACCGTAAGCAAAACCTAAGCATCGTAAGAATAATGTGATGTCAAACAAATCGTCTTGTGGTAAGTCTACCCACTACACAACTCACATATATATGCTGTTCAATGTAAGGTTCATTGATTAACAACAAATGTTTTATTATCTATTGTAGGTTGATTCAACAAAATACAGGCGAGAGTACAACGTAATTATGAGTATATAAATACTCATAATTACGACCACTGCATTACGATTACGACTACGACTGTATTTTTTAAAAATAAGATACAGGCGGCGGCGTATTTTTTCAAAAAAATACGTGTATTTTTTTGAAAAAATACGTTTGAAAAATACGCGCCCAACTCTAGGGCTGCAAAAGGGTGCAGAACAGTACAATCGCTGCTCAAACAGTAGACAGCTTAGGCTTGCGTGCTAAAGTGGTTTGCTTTATTTGATGCAATATGGTGGCGCAGCTCATCTCAGTAAGTTTCTTACGACTGCGACGCAACTTACGTTACGATTAGGATTACGAGCGTTTTTTTTTAATTTTAAGAAACAGACGACGACGTTTTCTAATAAAAAACGTGTTAAAAAACGTGTTCTTTTCGTAAAAAAAAACGTTGTAAAAAAACGTGCCCAACTCTACTTGTAGGTCAACTATTTTCAAAGTCGTTCGAAATTTTGAACTGCACATTTCGGCTAGCGACCGCCACACCGTCAATTCAACAGGCACCCTGCAGCACACAAGAGGCAGTATGGTCTTTGTCAACTTCCACCCTCTGGAGTACGTTCTCCTATCGGCTGCTTCGGTCTCGGCCGTCTTCTACGTCCTGGTGTTGGTCACTCTCTTCAAGAAGCGACGCGACGAGCTCTTGGGAACGAGCTTCTTTCACTTGGTCTGGTGCCTGGGTGTATGCTGCACTCTGCAGTCTGCACAGATACCTGTAGCTTGGGCTTGGGATGTGTGTGTGTGTGGGGGGGGGGGGGGTGGCATGCCAATCTCACTAAAACTGGGTGCCTGCTTACTGGTAAATAGGTAAATTTTGTTAAGTGCCGCTACTTGCTAACTGTCAACTGCCAATTTGCTTTTTTTTTCCGAGAGACCGTGTCACGTCACGTTCAGAGTTTCGCGCTGGGCATCTTCGACCTGGTGACGCTGGCCGAGATGTACGTGCTGGAGCGCGCTCCCGTCTGGGGCGTGCTCGTGCGCCAGCTCTACTTACCGTATTCAAATCTGCTGGGCCACGGCATTCAGTTCTTCTACCTGTACGGGGTGACCGGCCAGGTGCTGGGCGTCTTCGCCATCTCCCTCAACCGCATGATGGCCATCGCCTACCCAGCCGCCTTTCAAGTCCTGCAAATAATGCATATAATACAACAAATTTGCATAATACAACGACGATTCTAGCATTGGACAGCAAAAACTACGGTCGCATCGATCGTTGCAATCTTCATCCTAGGACTTTACGCGGTTCCTGTTTCGCTCTACACTCCGATGGAATATCTGGGAGAAGAGACTGGCACCTAGTTGTCTATATTTATTAACACGGCCGTCCGAATTTAAATTTTAAGTTTTCGTTAAAAGCGTGCCTTTCTCTCACTCCGCAACAGCTCGCCAACACATCGGATGGCCACGAAATTGCCTTACCAAGACACACCGACGAGGGCCGAGGGGTGGGTTTTTCGGAAGTGCCCGGTTCGGTGCACTGAACATTTCGGCCCAACTCCATCCTTAATGCACAGCTGCGCATTTGAACCTCTTCCCTTTATATGGTTTTTCAAATTTTACCCCAGTTCCTTCAACCCGACCAAACAGTGTCTATAGATGTGTGATCTATGGATAGATTGATATGGATAGATATGTTTGTCTGTTATCACCATGGACACGTTGTACGAACAGTGTCCATAGAAGATCGCGCAATTTTCGCAACTTTTTGGTATTTACTGCACGCTACAGGTTAAACATACCGATATGCACATACCGGTATGCACATCACATTTCTCGTCGACTGTGTGGAGGAGAGTGTGAAAAGATAGCGCAATGATAGTCGTTATATGCAGCTAGTGTATTCAGGCCAAAGTTTTTACTTGGACCTCAATCATGCTGTCGGTGGGAGCGTGCGCCAGCCTCACGTGCTACGTGATCGCGACCGCCTCGCTGATCAGGCAGAGGCGACTGATCACTGCGTCACTGAATCACACCGACGAAGACATTCGCAAGTCGGAGGTACACCGACAGGCACGCACGCACGCGCGCATGCACCTGCTGTTTTGCGCACGCACGCACGCACGCACGCACGCACGCACGCACGCACGCACGCACGCACGCACGCACGCACGCACGCACGCACGCACGCACGCACGCACGCACGCACGCACGCACGCACGCCTTTTACAGAGTCGTCTCAGCGTCTACGTCGCCTTCATCGTCTCCGTACAACTGTACATGGCGGCGATGTTCGCTGCGGTCTTGCTGTATCCGGAACACTACTCTACACTGGCCGAATTTATGTCAGTCTATTTTGTGCTGTGGTTGTGCGTTCATACGGAACGGAGAGCCTTAGCGTATCACCTACCGTAGCAAACACACTCGCAAGCAGTTTTCGTGCTGGTCCAGTCTTGGCATTCTACCATAAATCTTCCAATAGTGCTTCTGGGGCACTACACTTTCAACCTCTCGTTACCCAAAGCCGTACCTGCAGCCGGGAATTGGACCTTGGGGGAGAGTTCGAGCTCTTCCGGGGAAGGTGGTGAGTGGAATTAAAAAACCGTAGGGGTCTAGAAAGAAGAAATAGGTACTTTTTGGGGCGATTTTTAGTCACAAATACACTATAAATAACCCAATACCGTAAACCCTATAATTGCCCCCCCCCTATAATTAGCCCCTCCCCTATAAAAATACACCCTCCCAAGACCACTTTGAGTTAATAAACCCCCCCTATAATTACACCCCCTCCCTAAATGAACCATCGTCTAAAAGGCACATGTTTCCATGTCTGGGTGTATGTATGGTCGCGTATGTGTATGTATGTACCCGTATGTGTATGTGAGAGTGTGTGAGAGTGTGTTAGAGTGTACCAACGTGTGTGCACAGCGCCTTTTTCCCTTAAAAATCGCCTCCACGCGCCCTTTCGCCCACACATCTTCCCACTCATCGACACTTCCAGTTTATAAGCCCCCCTATAACCACCCCCCCCCCCCGATAATTATACACCCTCCTAGAGCTCGAACGAAAAAATTAGCCCCCGGGGGGCTAATTATAGGGTTTACGGTATATGGTAGGAACTTTTTGGTCGATTTTCCTCTTTAAATGCAGGTTCAAAACACATTACAAATAACAGTGGGGGGAATGGGGGGGGGGGGTAGTGTAAACCCACCGCCTGGGGGCTCTGTGGGGCCCCCCCCCCCCTTCCCCTAAACCCCCAACAACAGGGGTATGCCGGGGGTACTATGGAGGATTTTTGTCAGTTTGTTTTCTTTTGCCCTGCTGACGCTCATAGCGGACGGTTCTGAAGGGAATAATATAACTGTCATCCATGAAAACTGTGATTTTATAGCTACATACCTGAATCGAGTCGGCTTTCAGCAATGCGGGCGCGGACGTGTTTGCCTATGTGAATCCGTACTGTCTGCTGGTGCTGTCGAAGCCTGCGAGGAGCGCCTTCCTCGAGACCTGGGGCTGCTCGAGGCTGGTGCGCTTCAAGAGGACGACCAACGTCGCGCCCATGACGACCACCGCTGCGGCAGGACCGAGGGCTTGAACCGTACAAGCGTTGAACTGCTCAAGCTTGAACTTGGCGTGAACTGGATTGGATTGGAACTTGTATAGAGCTTGATCTCCAGCCCTAGTCGCGCCGCTCAACTGTTGAGAGTTGCATATGTATACGTGACGCGGACCATCCAATAGTGCTCAATTGGGCAAGAAGTGCCATTCGATTTGCACAATACAAGGACACAAATCAAGTGGCAGTTTTGTAAAAGTGGTGTGCAGGTAATGCAGCTACACCCATCAATGAATGACATTTTAGTGTATTTTGAACTGTTAATTAAAATCACCTAAGCAACGCAATGCAACTCCAATAGTGGCTAGGGTAAAAAGAGGTCGAAAGTATAGTGCCCGGGTACTCTATTGGAGGATTTACGGTATACGTGATTGTTTGTTGTTTCCTTTTGTTTCTTTTTGTTCCTTTTCCTTTTGTTTCTTTTGTTATTTTTGTTTTTTGTTTCCTGTCCATGCACTCGTGCGCAAGTGATTTCTTGGCTGTCTTAAAGCGTTCGCATACTCTGATACCTAAACGACGTAAAAAATCGTACAGCAAATGCTGCGATAGAGCCCCCTCCAATAGTGCCCCCTCCATAGTTCCCCTGGCAATTTTCACTGCGGAATTTGCATCACCGTCTGAATTTTTTTTTTTTGAATTTCGAGACCGAAGTCTCAGGCGAGAGGGGGACCGCATGGGTCCTTGGTTACCTCTGCTTACAAGACCGATTGCCTCAATGAGAACTACGATCAGGGGCACAGTTTTGGCGTGAGCCCCCTTGCCCATGGGGGTTACTGTGTTTGGCAGTCTGCCACGCTGAGGACTGAACTCCGCACCTTGCGGTTTGGAGCCAACGCTTTCGCCCAACTGCGCAACAGCCGCATTTGAGATCGAAAGTACAGTACACAGCCGCCTCCAATAGTGCCCCCGGGTAAGAACGAGCCGGGTAAGAACGTGTCCTGGGACAGTATTGGAGCAGTTGTAGAAAATGAAGAGTTTAGAAAAACACGTTGAATTGTTCGTGGGTTGAACGAAACGCCGTCTTATTCCAAACTTACTGTAACTGCATGAATTCCATTTACCTGTTGTGTTGTGTCTGGAACGGCGCCGACTGTAGCAGCAATTCCAGCAGAAGACTAGGCGGGGGAGGGGACTCTCTCTTTCTCTCCCTCTCTCTCTCTATTGCGAATTACCGACACACGGACAGTCGAACGGACGCACTAGCCCAGTGTTGTCGACTCGGGCAGCAGTAGTAACGGCAGCCGACGCCCTTGGCAGTGGCATTCCCGCGCGCCCGGAACGTACAACAACGCCTACGAGCGGCAAGAGGGACGGGCGTCGGCTCGAGTCACACGAGGTACGTACACGTATTTATCTATGTATACATTTCGGATGAGTGACAACACTTGGCTAATAACTATACCGCTACCTGTAATTTTCGCGCTGTATGTAAGCCTGAGCTCTGAGTTCTGCTGATTCCGCCAATAAAACTGCTTGTTAATTTGGTGCGGCCTCAACGTCTCCGCTGTCAAACGAAGCATTCAACCTCGTGTAAATCCGATAATCGTCCGGAGCGCTTTTCATAGCGTTTACCTTTATCTTTCATCTCATCCTCTGGGAGGGGCGCTTATCGTGGGGGGGGGAGGTCTTGCCGTGTTGTTTTCTTTTTTTCGACAATTTCCCAGCCCGTGGCGTTGTGCTCAGCTGCAGCAGAAGCGATGGAGCGCCTTCGCGACGTGGGCGAGTCGGCAGCGGACGCGGTCGAGGACGTGGTCGACGACGCCGGGGACGCGGCGAAGAAGTACTACGGAGAGGCCAAGGACGCCGTCGAGACGGTGACCGAGAATCTGGACCTGGAACCTGGAGACCTCGTCGGAGCCGCCAAACCATTTGAGAGTGCGTGTGTGCGTGGAAGTGCGAACAGCGTGCGTGCGTGCCGGTGCGTGCGTGCCGGTGCGTGCGTGCGTGTGTGCCGGTGCGTGAGTGCGTGCGTGCCGGTGCGTGCGTGCGTGCAAGTTCCATCTTACAGGTTCGATGCCGGTGCGGGCGAGAGCTGCGCTGCTGTACACGGAGGTGCGAGAGGCCAAGACGGGCGCCGAAGTCGGCACAGCCGCCATGTCCTTTTGCGGACTCTGCTGTGCCTGCTGCTGCGGAGCGTGTACGTTCGCACGGACGGACGAACAGACTACCGTAAATCCTCCAATAGCGCCACGGGACCTCCGTCCCCAACCTCGCCAACCTCCTTTTCCTTAACCGGGAATGCGAGAGAGGGTACTATTCTAGAATTTTCGGAAACTGACTGATCGTTGTCGATAATTACTCATCAGGACAGAGCGCGTGCGTTCAGTGGCGATCAGCGTCTGCATGTTGCTGCCGTGCCTGATCAAGCTGGCGATGATCGTGATCGGCGTGATCAACCTCAACTACTGCACCGTGCAGCCTCTAGTGCCCATCTGGATGATCGTCCAGGGCGCTTTGGGACTCATTCCAGTGGTACTCAAGTGGATCCAGGCGAGTTGGAGAGACGTTGTTGCATAATTTCTTTGTGTTAATTCAAAATTCCAACTTAAAAGAATAACCTTTTTTTTAATTGTTCGACCCTGCCTGCACGGACAGATGGGCGCAGTACACACCGAGCTCCAAGACTAAGCAAACGCCTTTGTTGTGAACAAAGTCAAACCATCAAACAGTGAGCAAACACCTGGAATTGTCAATTAGGCAAACGTTGCATACCCAGGGCAAACCCGTAACAAGAACTGCGTCATAGTAACAAAGGCCCTGGACAACCGTAGGTACATGTATCTTCGGCCGATCTCTGATGGAAAACGCCAGTGTTCAAGAATTTCTGTGCGTGTTTTCAGGACGTGCGCGTGCGCATGGTGCGTCGGGCGGTGCGTCGTCGCCGGCTGCTGGCGTCGGCGCGGGCGGTGGCCGAGCGCATCGTGGGCGGGGACGGCGAGGTGGACGACGGCACTCTCCTAGGGCTGCCAAAAGCCGAGGCGACCTGCTACTCAGTGCTGCAAAGCATCGCCTCCTTCTTCTTCATCGTTTGGCTCATTCTCGGTGCGCAAGCACCGGCACGCACGCACGCACCGGCACGCACGCACGCACGCACGCACGCACGCACGCACGCACCGGCACGCACGCACGCACGCACCGGCACGCACGCACGCACGCACGCACGCACGCACGCACGCACGCACGCACGCACGCACGCACGCACGCACCGGCACGCACGCACGCACGCACGCACGCACGCACGCACGCACGCACGCACGCACGCACGCACGCCTGGTTCAGGCGCCATCTGGGTGTACGGCATCGACCAGGACCGTCTGAGTCACGACGTGAGTCTGCGCGAGCAAGACGTCTACTGCGACAGCCTGACCTACTGGTTCGCGTTCGTCTACATCACGGCCTGTCTCATCCTGCTGCTGCTGCTCGGCATGGTGCTGTGCTGCGGCTGCCTCGTCTTCTGCTGCGCCTGGATCTGCGTCGTCAAGCTCGTGTCCGACTCGCTAGAGAGCGCCGAGAGGGGAGAGGCTGGCGCCGACGGGAGCGGCAGCGAATAACGGCCAGTTCAGCGAAAATTCACGAGATTCCCTGGTGAAAACTCACAGTAGAAAACTCATGCGCGAGGACGCATTTGCAGTCGTGGGAGGGTCGATATTTTAGAGTTTGCATGGAGAGTTGTAAGAGAGCGTATAAAAAATTCGCTTATTTCCTTGATGTCTGAACGCAGTCTATGCCGAACGCTGTCACAGTAGGTTCCAAACGTTGAATATTTGCATAATCCACACCAACTAATTGTACTCGTGGTCTGAGCGCTACAGTAGTTATTGGGACATTTATGCAGATATGAATGTACTGAAGGTTCGACGCGCTGTCTTGCGCTGTTTCTGTTCTTTTGTTCTCGCATGTTTTCTCATATCGGCCTTGTACTCTCACATGGGTGATGGTGATATTGGTGCGTTTTTTACTACCGTATACTACAACGGTGCATCGCCGCGGAATTTACACGCAAAAGACCCGAAAGCAAATTCAAAACCAACAGAGGTGTGAAGAACGGCCATTTCGTCGCACAATCTCAGCAGCAATATTCACGCGCTATACCGTACACAACAACAAAAGAAAAGACCGAAGCACACTCATCTTTTGTTGTTTTCTCTGATCCATCATTTTGAGTTTTACCCTGCTATACAGCTGCGTGTCAGCTTTCCCCTTCCGTTTTGAACTGGCTCCTCTGAATACGCACATGTATAGGAGATCCCATTCATGCCTTGAACCTTTGAGTGTATTAGCCACAGCCTAAAATTGCCTCCCTCCTCCCAAAATGATCCATCGTCTGAAAGGCAATTTTTATAGTGTCTGGGTATACGGATGGGCACGTAGTATGCGTGTCTACATTTGTAGGTACGTGTGCGCCTGAGACTGTGTGAAAGTGTAGCGACGTCGTGTGCGCGCACGCAGTGTGTGTATTTCCACTTTCTATTAAAAAACCGCTCCAGGCGCTGCGCGCCACACATCGACCTTCCCAGTTTAATGGTCCCCCTTATAATTACACCCCCCCCCTCCTATATACAATCCGAATAAAACAATTGGCCCCCAGGGGGCTAATTATTGTAGTTTACGATACCTTACATATTGCTTGAGGGCATGAACGCGCAAATCAAACCAAAATCCGCAAACCGCAAATCCTTCAATAGTGCCCCCGGGGGACTATTCTGTCAATCTCTCCTTACCCGGGGCACTATTGGAGGCGGCAGAATTGGAGGGGTGGGGGGGTTCTATTGGCGGGTTTCCGGTACTTACGTGACTCACCATGTACATTCGAGGAGACAGACCCGAAGCAAACAGTAGCAACAGCAGCAGCAGAATTCGCACCAGTTGCAGTCCACCTCCTGGTCCCCAGCTGCAGTCGCAGAGTCGCCGCTGCCCCCAGCGGCCGCTGGGGGTGCCGCCACCGAAATCGGTTGCAGAGTCACAACGCCAGACATGGAGTAAGCGCAGGCGTTTCCTGCTGCTGAATTCCGAAGCGACGCTCAGCCTACCAATATCTATCGGTATTTATATCTTCTTGTTGATGTCAACGGCGGGAGACGCGAAAAACGGTTTCCAATAGCAACGGCCGGAAAAGTGACTCGGCCACGGCAAAACCTACTGTAGATGTGCTGACATCAGATGACGTCAGCGCATACGGCAGATTCTCGAATAGTGGGTAGCCAAATGTATAGTGCTGATTACCATTAGCTGTTTTGCCACAGGCTGTCTTCCCGTTTCCACTTCCCCGCCTGCTGCTGTAGAAGAGAATTGTCGCGTTGGCACGAGATTCGAGATGCTGAGTTGCAGGCTGCTGGCGAAGTGGTACAAACAAACAGGCGCCAGCGGCGGTTTTGTCATCGCCGCAAGCGGTGCACGGTTGCTTCCGCCTTTTAAAACTGGCCGACTGGAGCGGCTGTCTCATGGCGTTGCCTCGTTGATTGATGCAGACGAACATACTGTAAATCATGAAAATTTGGGACAAAATTTATTTTTGGGATATTTGGGACAGGACCTCAGTGTCCCAAATTTAATTGGTCCCAATTAAAACGTGTTGTAGCGAAGTGATTTATTGGTGCTCTATGTAGACGTAGTCGCTCGCTCTGCTAGACGCAATTGAACGCCCACTGGGCCGCTGGGGCGTGGCACGCAGCATGAGCGCTTGCTGGCAATCTTGAATCTCAGTCAGTGTTATGGGGCGCGCATCCCGTTGTCTCAAATCCTGTCGAGATACACCGGCTGTGTCCCAAATTAAATTGCGTCCCAAATGTCCAAAATAGGTCCGTGTTCCAAAATAAGTTTGTCCCAAATTAAATTGATTTACAGTAGACCAATATACCGTAAACCCTATAATTAGTTCCCCGTGGGCTAATTTTTTCGTTCGAGCTCTAGGAGGGTGTATAATTATAGGGGGGGGGCTAATTATAGGGGGGGGCTTATAAACTGGAAGTGTCGATGAGTGGGAAGATGTGTGGGCAAAAAGGCGCGTGGAGGCGATTTTTAAGGGAAAAAGGCGCTGTGCACACACGTTGGTACACTCTAACACACTCTCACACAGTCTCACATGCACATACGTGTACATACATACACATACGCGACCATACATACACACAGACATGGAAACATGTGCCTTTTAGACGATGGTTCATTTAGGGAGGGGGCGTAATTATAGGGGGAGGCTTATTAACTCAAAGTGGTCTTGGGAGGGTGTATTATTATAGGGGGGGGGGGCTAATTATAGGGGGGGCTAATTATAGGGTTTACGGTACGTAGTTACATACCTATCCCGTCCCCCAAGGGTTGGTGGATACCAGCATGGCATGGATACCAGCATGGCACTTCTTTGGCTCGGTAAGCAGTGTTTTTCGAGCGCGCGCTGGCACTCCGCATTTCTAAGGAGTCAAAATAATAGCGCAAATCTTCCAATGGCTCGTGGCACAATTGGAGGTCAACTTGGCGCCTCCTCGCGCTGAATTGCTCGAAGGATAGGGGGCAGATAGTGGATGTGAATATTAAGGTGCACAAGCCGTCATTTAGGGGGGGGGGGAGAAAGTGGATGTCACCACGAATAGAGGAGCAAAAGTGGTATTTTTAAGAAGCAATGAGTGGATGCCAAGAATAGAGGGCACACGCGGTATTTCTAAGGGGCAAGAGCGGTTATATTTGGGGGCCAATTGTGTATCGCAGAAAAGTTGGTTTTCCAAGAATCTATTGAGGCCTCATTTCGGCGTCGCTCTCCCGCGCTGCCATCCGCTGACCGCAACGCCATGTTCCTGCTGCTTGGAGCAGCCCACGACTTTGAGCGTCTAAACAGAAAATCAGCCTGAGTTTTGCATGCATTTTACATACATACGGTACGTGCAACCCTCGACCCCAAACCTTTGCCACATGCCACCCTTAGAGCGAGTACTGTGTAGACAGGGGGGGGGAGTGTCGGCAACAGCAGCGTGTCATGGACGAGAGCATAGACTTGTGTACCTCGTCTCGAAGGAGGCTGCTGAAGAAGAGCAGCAGCGCGACGTTGCTGAACGAGTTCAGCACCATGGGGACGTCGAAGAGGAAGAGGACGCTCCACTTGGTGGTGAGAATGTCGAAGAAGAAGAGGGAGAAGAGGGCGGCGTAGAAGCTCGCGTTGGTCGCGCAGACGACGAGCAAGCGGCGCTGAGTCGAGTTGAAGTGCGCGCCCTCGCGACTGCCTGAATCGAGCTGGGGATTCGCTCGCACTCGGATCTTGGCTCAAACTGACTATAAACGTGTTCGAAAGACTGCGGGTCCCGAAAAAGTCAATTGCCATTACCTATCGCAAGTTCATCAACTGCAAAATTATATTAAAAAAATGTTCGAGAATAATATTATTTAAAAAAACGAAACTTGTGCGAGACGCGCATACATACCGGTGCTATAGTTTACATCCACACATCTACATCGCCAACCACCTGTAAACAGCTTCCTATGCTCTGGCGAGAAGCAAATGAAGAGAAAGAGTGTCGCGTAAATTCCGATCATAATGACGAAAAGGAAAACATTGTAGAGGAACCCGACAAGCATGGCTCCGGTCCTTTCATAATGGTTGGCGTCCGCTAGTGCAGCTGCGTAGAATTCCGGCACATAAACGACGCCTATTCCGTCATCAAGCCAATTCTCATAGAAGCTTGTCAGAATGCTCATGGCGTGCGCTGGGGCGAGTCAAAGATAAATTGTGGCGGCTCAATGTTGACGGGAGGGGTGGGTAAAATGGTTATCTTATCTGGTAAATTTTCTTCTTATCTTTGCAGTCACTCACACGTTCACAGCTCGCGAACTGCACCACACGTTCAATTACCTCCAAGCGACTACTGCCGTCGCTCCATATACGAAGTGATTTACATACCTGCATGTCCAAGCAATTGTTTTTTTTTTTATACTTTCAGTCTCAGTTCTGGCTCCGACTCGCCCACCGGCGGCGCAGAGCGAGAGCGTCAGCCTTCTCGTGAACAGCTGCTCGATCTTTCTCTTGTAGAACACTAGCGCGCAGAACCGATTGGCCGCGACGAGCGGGTAGTGCGCCACTGTCGAGTACCAAGCGACGGACATGGCCATGCTCGTCAGCCAGGCCGAAAGCGTCTTCGGCCAGTCGCTCCACTGATACGTCGCGATCGCCGCGCCCAAGCCGAAGTGGATCGCAAAGGTGAGCAGGTCCGAGAGGGAGGCGCTGAGGAAGAGCAGGAACGTGGGCTGCGCCTCGGCGAGGCGCCAGAGCGCGACAACCGCAGGAGCGTAGAACGCGGCGCAAACGCAGCACAAGAGGCAGAGTCCGACGCCCACAAACGCGTCCACAACGTGGACCTGCTCACTGACTTCAAAGGGCCCACTGGTGTTGTTCATCTAAAAGCGCAATGGTTTACCGCGCATGCTGGGGCATAATTTCAGTTGGGAGCGTGATCTTTAAAAAGGTGTCTGAAAAACATTGAGAAACTTGCATGCCTTTGCAAAGTCCAAAGTTCTCCAAAGAAAACAGCTCAACGTAAGAGTAGAAACTGTGGAATGCAGAGTTGCTGCAGGGCCATACGTTCTGTCCTGTTCGTTCCACTAATCTTTTTTATTCTGAATACCTATGCGCGCGTGTGACATGCGTGTGACCTTCTAGTGTACCTTACGTGTACCCAATCTCGCTAAACACGCAGATGACAAAGCCAGACGATGGAAGTACAACTCAGCTGCAAACTACAGGAGATCAGTCAGTCAGTTGAATCAGTCAATCTTTTTTGGTTTTGAGTCAATCGGACGAACAAATGTAAGCAGAGGCTTATAATTCAGTCAGCTCACTCGGTGGCCTCGTTGACATCGTGGGGCGCGTCAATGCCGTAGTCGGCGAGCGTGCGGCCGTGGAAGAGGAGGATGCGCGCCAGCTGCTGATAGACGAGCCTCTTCATGGACGGCGTCTGCTCGGCGTTTGCGTCGCGGCGGAGAGCGCGGCGCAGGTGGTCCTCGGCGAGGTGCTAAAGCAAACTCAAGCAAATGAGCAACAAATATGGGTCAGCTGAGCTGCCAACCCGCATGCAGCTGTCGAGCAGACGGCCAGGCCGGGCGACCTCGGCGTGCATGAGCATCACGCAGAAAGCGTGCCTGAGCGCGCCCGGACTGAGGAAGACGGCAACCTCCTGCATGTGAAGCTCGCTGTCGCGGTCGTCATGGAGGAGGCCGAGGGCCAGGCACGCCTCACGGTACGTCGGCTGCTCGACGCCGCCAACTGAACGCAGAGACAACTCGGCGGAAAGAGCACACCGAAATGTCGATACGGACCGGTGCGCAACGCGGCAAAGGAAGTGGGTCCTCGGATCGTGTCGAGCAGTTTGCGCAAGTAGTAGCGCTTGTGGTCGCTGGCGGAGACGCTGTGTACCTTACGTGTACCCAATCTCGCTAAACACGCAGATGACAAAGCCAGACGATGGAAGTACAACTCAGCTGCAAACTACAGGAGATCAGTCAGTCAGTTGAATCAGTCAATCTTTTTTGGTTTTGAGTCAATCGGACGTGCGGTTGCAGAGTAAAGTTGCAAACTATGTACCACATTTCCAACTCCACAGCACAGTGGTGAACTGGCGTTGTGGGTCGGCGGCGAGCTCTTGAGAGAGAGAGAGAGACTCCTGAAATACACTTTAGAGTGGGCTGCGACAAGCGGCGAGACACCGATAGAGAGAATGGGGCTCCGTGTGTGTGTGTGTGTGTGTGTGTGTGTGTGTGTGTGTGTGTGTGTGTGTGTGTGTGTGTGTGTGTGTGTGTGTGTGTGTGTGTGTGTGTGTGTGTGTGTGTGTGTGTGTGTGTGTGTGTGTGTGTGTGTGTGTGTGTGTGTGTGTGTGTGTGTGTGTGTGTGTGTGTGTGTGTGTGTGTGTGTTGTGGTGGCCAGATTGGGTTTCTGAGGTGAGTGGACGCGCCACTCGGAGGGCCTTGGCAAACTGCTGACGCTGACGAGGAACCGCTACCGATGGAGCGATTCCTGCGTCGTGAACGGTGTCCTGTCGAAGAGGTTGTCCACGTCTGCGCCAACAGACTGGCGGAGCCGCAGCGACGAGCGTTCTCGCCGACATCCCAACCGTAGAGGAAGAGACGCTCCGGGCGGCTCATGAGCGAGCTCGTCGCGCCGTACTCCATCTCGGATGCCTACTGTATAAACCCCCGCATATACCTCGTAAAAACAGCCGGCCGTCGTTCGTCTGCTTTGACTCACAAAGGGGACGATAACATTTAAGGAGCAGAAGCACGCAATTTTCTTGTTCGGCCAAACAACCTTACTTACCCTGAGACCAACGGAAAATATTGCCCATTCCGAAGCTGATAAGCCACCGTTCGCCCTACCACCATCTGAATCCGCCACCGCATCTACGTTGTGAACGACGTTTTATTGCAATCGCTACTGATAAACAAATCTCCGACTTCCTCTCCCTCCACTGTCATTGATTCCTTCAGATTTTTGTAGCAAAACTTCGACCTCTTGCAAAATGCTCACACACACACGCACAGTGTACTAAGCTGCGAGCAAGGAATCGGTTCATTTGTCACGTCTTCCCACTTTTTGATATCACTGCGTTACAACTCCAAATTTCAGATACAGTACATATCACGTCGTTGTGGCCATTCGCTCGGCTGGTATTCAACTTCATCTATATGTAGCTACAGACACGCGAGGGTGTGCAGATGGTATCGAAAGGGCAGTTTGACGTCCAGCAATTCCCAGCCGAACAATCCGAATTTCTCCATCGACCGCAGGCCGTCCCCATAGCCCCCGATGGCGTAGACGTCGCCCCCGCAGCCGATCAGGCCGAACCCGTACCGACGATGCTTGAGCGGCCCCACGCGTCCCCAGCGGTTCTCAGCCACTTCGTACAGGAAACAGTCGGTCCTGTAGCCGCCGTGGTAGCCGCCACAGACGAGGATCGCGTCCCGACCGCCGCTGATCTTGACCGCGATCCCCTTGCAATAGTATCTGCAAGAACGCTCTACGCATCCCGTGACGTCCCAGAGGGTGGTACTATAGTCTCTTCAAAAAATCTAATGGCACTGGCTGTTTTTTGGCGATTTTATGTTATGGAGCGAAAATTTGTTAAGAAGATGATACATCAGTGGCTAGAGGAGCCCGAGTGGCGTACTGGCAATGTGAAAAATCTTAAATCGGAAAACATGCATCCCACAACTTGAGACAACACAAAAATTTCGACTTTTTATCCAGTGGACGGATTTTCTTGAAAATTGCAGCTTTGGTAGTCCCATGTAGGCTCATCTCAATCCCCAAAAATCGACTCGATCGGATCACGCGTCGTCGAGATATAAGCGCTGGAAGAAGACCCCGAAATTTCGATTTCCATTGTAACCCCCAAAAACAGAGAAAATATGTCACAAAGGGTTCAAAAATTTGTCGGAGCAAAAAATGTTAAACAGCTGGGACGGAGCACAAAGTAAGGGCTTTCCAACCATATAAAATTTGTTCTACTTACGCAAGCGGTGAATGTATTATGTTGCGTTTTACAGCATTGTGTTGATGAATCGGTGTAACCACCATTATTCACGTGTTGTTTGGAGTTGTTGAGAAATCGAGAAATATGTGCACCAAACAATAAGGCACAGGAGTATGACATGCTAAAAGCACAGCCTAACTGATGCACGCATGCTGCAGCAACAGGTGCTCAAAGTTGCTGGGATTTTGATGCAAAATGTGGTGACTCACATGCCGACGTTTGTGTCAGTTTCTCAAGCTGTGGCAGTCACACCAAGATAATAGTTGGCCACTCCATTGGGCTGTTTGTCGGCTCTCCTCATGTCAAAAAATTTGAGCGAACTTCTAACAACACCCGAATAACGGCTGTTACATTGATTCATCAACACAATGTTGTAAAACGCACCGTAATACATTCCCACGCACCCGTCGCAAAGGATTAGGAGAAGCAGGCGTTCGTGTCCTTGGACGTGAGGCCCCCGCAGGCGTAGAACTTGTCTTCCACGACGGCGCCGACTTTGGCCTGTTGATTGTACGTCAGGGTTCCGTCGACGGCGGGGAACATGGTCAGCTCGGCCGGAGTGGTAGCTTCGATGAAACTGCCATTGGCGTAGAACAGCGGCACATGGTTGGGCTGATAACCTCCGGCGAAGATCACACTGCCCTTATGCTCGCCCGACACGTGGTTATATCGCGCGGGCATTTTGGCATCGAGGACGGTGACGTTTTCGGTTTGACGATCAAACTTTGCGATTTTGGTGTTGGTGCCGTCATAGTTTCCACCAAACAAGTAAATATCTAAAGATTGGTTGCAATGAGGCCTATTTAGTAATGTACACTTGAGTGCACTACAAAAACAGCGTGCGCAAATCAAAAGCCATGTTTGTCAGAGGCTGAATGCCAATCTCTCTCAAACCTTTGCCAGTCCCTTGGATGGGTTCAATTTCCAGCTTCTTTGAGCTAAAGCTGCTTTTGGAAACACTACTGCCCGTGTGCAAAAGGGCAGCTGCTGAGCAGATGAAAAGGGCCTTCAGTAGCATGTTGCAGTGGCTGAAGTCTACTGTAGTTTTCAATCTGAAGGAACCAATGACAGGGCGAAGGGGGGGCCAGAGTATTTTATTCGCGTAGAAACGGTGGCTTATCAGCTTCCGACGGCGACGTTTGCCATTCGACTTAGGGCAACGTTGTTGGGGCGAACAAAAAGAATATATCGATTCTGCTCGTAAAATGTTATCGTCCCTTTTACGAGTCAAGGCAGCCGCGCGACGCCCGGCTGCTTTTACGGGCCACACGTGCACGTGGGGGTTTGACACCAAAACAGCCCGTGATAAATCAGTCAGTGTCCTAACAGAAACGGGCGTAGTGGGTCTAGTTTTGAGCATAAAAATGATTGTAGGTGGTCGAAAACAGCAAAAGGTTCGCCTGAGGCGCCGTTTAATTTCGTTAATCGTCAAAAATGGACCGATTAGCACACCTGTAACCTGGGTCTGGAAGAGTGGGGGGGGGGGGGTAAATGACCGAATTCTGGGGGGGGGTGTCTGGAGCAAAAAGTAGGGGGTAGAGAGCCATTCTTTGAGTTATACTAGTACTTTTTGGTCAAAAATGGGTATAAATAGGGTCTAAACAGTGTTATTTAGCTGTTTTATGGTCATATAACACTGAAAAGCACTGAAATTCACCAACATTTACTCACTTTTATCGTTTTAGACTGAGTGAAAATCCCTTGGAAAAATTCTGGGGGGGAGGTGGGGGAGTTGAAAAATTCTGCGGGGCCTCCAAACCCCCCCCCCCAGTTACGGGTATGCCGATTAGGTGTCCAAACCACTGCCAAAATGGCCCAACATCCAAAAAGTTCAACAGTGTTGAACTTTTTAGATGTTGGGCCATTTTGGCAGTGGTTTGGTCCTCCCTTCTGCAAAACCCCCCCCCCCTCAAATTTTTTTCTGGATCCGCCAGTGCCGCGCTCACTGGGCAATGGCGTCCATTCCAATCAAGAGACGGGCCCCAGACGCACATTAGCATGCAAAGCAGCGACAGGCGTACCTACGCTCATCATTAGACCGCGCGCTGAGGACGGGCGGGGGGGGGGGGGCATCTGTCGAAGGGGACAGCCGGGGACAGCCACTTTGCGACTAAGCCTAAACCTAAGCCTAAGCAAGAGCCTAAGCCTAAGCGAAGCCTAAGCGAAGCCAGCCTAAGCAAAAGCCTAAGCCTAAGCCTAAGAAAACCTAAGATTTAAGGTGGCTCCTCGGGTGGCTGTCCCCGTTCGACAGAAGCCCGAGGGTCCAACATGTACGTGCGTCCGCACGGACTGACGACCGACGAGCGTACGCGGCGAACGCACGATTACGTGCTAGATATTCGAACTCTGGAGTGGAATAATTCAAAATTGGGCGCGATCGGTCCGCGGTGGAACGAACGGCCCATAAAACGCACTGTCGCAGCGAGGAATTCCGTCCATAGCGAGGAAACCGCGAACAGCCAGCGGCGCAGACAACGGCGCTATCGTAGTTGAGGGGTCCTTTCAGACTTGAGGGGTCCCATATTAGTTCAGGGGTCCAATAGGAAAAGTGGGGTCCAATTAGGTTTAGGCTTTTGCATTGCTTAGACATGACACGCTTGCTTGCTTGACACGACCAAAGTTTAAGCTTAGATATAGGCTTTTGCTTAGGCTTCGCTTAGGCTTCACTTAGGCTTAGGCTTTCGCTTAGGCTTAGGCTTTTGCTTAGGCTTAGACATCGCTTAGGCTTAGGCATCGCTTAGGCTTTGTTGGTCGTGTTGGCGTTGTCTTTCATGTAACGCCAACGGTGTGGAGTGGTAGCACACTAAACAAAGTTAAGAGAGAGCCTAAGCCTAGGCGAGACCTAAGCCTAAGCAAAGCCTAAATCGAGTAATCAGTGATAGGTGGGCTGTTTGGATCGGCATTGGCGCCCTACAACAACAGTGGAACGTGCACGTGCAACGACCCCTAAAACGCTGGGATAGTGTTGCTGATCTTCCAAAGGGCCCCTAAAGTAACCCGGCCAATGGACCCCACTTTTCCTATCGGACCCCTAAAATAATATAGGACCCCTGAAAGCTGAAAGGACCCCTCAAATACGATAGCGCCGACTAACAATACCTAGTGGGGCAGAGAAAGGGTGGACTAAACAATACCTAGTGGGGCAGAGAAAGGGTGGACTAAACAATACCTAGTGGGGCAGAGTGGACGTCGCGCCGCGGACGGGGCGTCGGGCGACGCGCACCCAAATAACACAGACAACCGCGACTCTCTTCCCAAAATCGATCGATCGCCGCGATCGCGCGCGCGCCTTCGAGCTCCCCAATAGAATATTCTTGTACCGACGAAGTGAAGGGGTTGGTGGGCGTGGGCGTATTCAGTAGCGCCGCTGCTGCATCTCGTGCTGCTCTTCCTCCTCCTCGTCCTCTTCCTCGTCTTCGTCTTCCTCGTCGGTGCCGCCGGCCATTGGGTGCTGCTCCAGGTGTTGCTGCAGCAGGTCGGCTTGCTGCACTTGCTGCTGCTGCTGCTGCAGGAGCGCCTCGGCCATGGGCGGCCAGGAGCGAAGCTGACAAGGAACCGCTAACGATGGAGCGATTCCTGTGTCGTGAACGGTCTCCTGTCGAAGAGGTTGTCCACGTCAGCGCCAACAGACTGCCAGAGCCGCAGCGGCGAGCGTTCTCGCCGACATCCCAACCTTAGAGGAAGAGACGCTCCAGGCGGCTCATGAGCTCGTCGCACCGTACTCCATCTCGGATGCCTATAGGCTATAAACCCCCGCGCACACCTTGTAAAAACAGCCGGCCGTCGTTCGTCTGCTTTGACTCACAAAGAGGACGATAACATTCAACGAGAAAAAGCACCCAAATTTTCTTGTTCGCCCAAACAACCTTACCAGCGGCGTAGCCAGGACTTGATTTCGGGGCGGGGAAGTTCAATTTTTGGCCAAATACTCAATTTTGCAACAGGGACCCTGTTGATTTTTTGGACGTTGCGCTATTTCGGCTGGGGAAGCTTTGGTCACTCTCCCACCTTAGTCATCTCTCCCATCCATCATCCCATCATCTCTCCCATCCATACAGTCTGTTTACACGCTTTGCGCTCGTTTGTCGGACTACATTCATCAAAACGTTAGCAATGTGATCAAAACGGTCGATTTTTGTTCTCAAAATAGCGTCACAGGC
>JASAMY010002907.1:0-32283 GCA_030248085.1 Paralinhomoeus sp. GSCO2_6 | reverse complement strand
TGGTGAAGTCCAGTTTGAAAAGGAGCGGTATTAAGGCATGCCCCACTGATTTCTGGCCACTTCCACATTGTAGCTGATCAACTTCAGTTTGAACAAACCATGTATAAAATCTAAACCTCATGCAGCAACACGTCACATGTTCGGCGTTTGTTGTGTGAGCTATGTCACTCAGTCAAGCCAACCAAAGCACAAACGTCCATCAACTCATACCTCTTCTCTATCAAGACGTTATTATTGCCCATTACCATGAACCTGACACTGCCAAAGTATGTTCTGCATAATCAATTGGTGCCCCATGCTAAAATTTGTTACATGTGGATTGGTGATGGTGTACAGTTGCTGATGTGTAGGTGAGACATACAATACCTACTACAATCCTGCTCCATTCCCTTCTGGCATTCCACCCAATGACAAACTGTTCATCCAACATTTGTGTTGTGCCCCCAGCCATGTAGTGCCCTAATGCATGTGTGTGTGCTGCTTGCGTGCGTGCGTGCGTGCACGCGCTCATGCATACGTGTGCATAGGGGTTCCATGGGCATGTGCTTATTTCTTGCATTTCAATCGATGTAAATGTCAGCCAGTTCCAGTCGCCATTATTTTCGCTGCACATTTCCATTGCGGGTGAACACAACAAACGCCGAATATGTGACGTGTTGCTGCATGAGGTTTAGATTTTATACATGGTTTGTTCAAACTGAAGTTGATCAGCTACAATGTGGAAGTGGCCAGAAATCAGTGGGGCATGCCTTAATACCGCTCCTTTTCAAACTGGACTTCACCACACGAGCGTCACATATTCACCTTTTTTGCAGCCACCTGCAAATTTTTCCTTAATACAGTGTTTTTTCAAAAGATGAGCGGGTTTCTGTAATTCAATGCTTGCAAGCATGCACGCACGCACGAATGCACGCCCGCATGCTCGCACGCTCGCACGCACGCACAGCCCGTGCGCACACACAGGTTCACTGACGTAGGTTCACACACAATGCACCTGTGACTGAACCGGACAAGGCAAAATTGAAGTAAAGCAAAGTACCAACAGCCTAGCAGACATACATGCGAGGGTGCACCATGCAGTTGCTGCTCTATCTGCTGCGTCAGAGCATGGTGATGTAAAGTATGAAATGATCACCATAACCAGGCGGTCAACTTTTCTGTGTTTGCCAAAGTGATCGGACTGACCCACATCAAGTTTCTTGCGAAGCAGCCCATTTGTTGGTGTGCGTGCGTGCGTGCACATCTGTAGTGCCATATCGGTTGGTCGGAGCATAGCGGTGTAAGAATCGAAATGATACGCGGTGCAGGCGATCAACTTTTGTGTTTTGGCCAAAGTGATCCAACCTACCCATATCGATATTTATTGATTATCCCGGAAGTGAAAATATTTCATCATGCAGATAGTGTTGACTTCAAGGAATGAAATGTTCTACATCGAAGGGCGATCAACTTTATTATTGATGTTTAGGCCATCCGACCTAACCACACCGAAATATCGCCAATTTAGCGCTATTGGATATAAGGAGGTTATTTTGGTGCGTCCAATTTGGTCCAATTGTTGAAAGTAACACAAGTCATGTCATGGTGACCAACTTTCTCCTTTATAGCGAAGCGCTGCGATGTACCGTTAAAGCGCCTATAGGGCACAAAATTTGTGACCCATTTCCAGAGTCGATCGATAATCGGATAAATTCGGCAAGATCTCGGGGGTCATCAGAAGTACACGCAAATATTTTGGCATGCAACATTGCGACCTCCAGCCGGGTGCACATACCAAGTTTCATCGCGATAGGCCCTGGCGTTCGCGAGCGGCGCTCCAAAAACCTGTCAGACAGTATGAAAAAGGAAAGCCGCAAAATTGGAACATTTTTGGAACTATTGTCCCATTACAGTAAAGCAAGGAAACGCGTTATGGCGCATTCGATGCCCCAGGAGAAGGCGGTTCGTTACCGCAGTGACGCGTCGAGGTCCGTTCAGGCAATCAAAAGTTATAGGCGATCGAAATTTCAAAAACCCGCATTGAGAAGTGGTCACATATTAGGGTTGTACGCTGACGCGTACACCCTGATGACAAAAGGGCAAAAAATCGCGCCAAAAAACGCGAAATTTGAAAATTTCAGCTTATAACTGCCGAACGCCAGGGCTTTAGATTCTATAAATTTGAGAGTAGAGTGCCCCAAGAATTCTCCCGATGCTGGTAAATTTTGGGCAAAAAATATTTGGTGGCACAGCACTTATGGCCATTTTTGCAAAATTAGCGCACCCTTTTTTGGAGCATTGTAACATAAGCTAGGAGGGGTGCAGAGAGGTGCCAACTTGGGGTGTCCTAGTAGAGTTGTTAACTTAGGTGGTGCCACCTACCAGCCACCCTCCTAGGCACACCACCCTCGAGGGAGGCGGCCCAAAACAACCAAGTCCTATTTTTTGGTCAATTTTTGGCATTTCAGTGGTCTCACTTAGGAGACCCCTCCGGAGCAGGTGGCAGGTGAAGGTCGATGGTCGAAACGAGCGTTCCCACCACCAATGGGACATTCATCTGGACCCCCTAAAATCGATTTTAGCAAAATCTATTTTTTTGCGTGCATCAGATACCTGGAAATTCTGTGGAACGCCTCTTAACGTGTGCGCTCTCGTGTGTACGTGGGGGGGGGGGGGTGTGTCCCAGAAGACGAAACTCAGCCCCCTCTACAGAGAGTTAGCCCCCCCCCCCCTAGTAGCTGTCTGCAATGTAGGGTGGCCGAGTTCACCTGGCTTTTGAGCCACTGCTCCATTTCCCGAATGTCACGCTCGCTGTCGCCTGGCTAAACGGGGCAGCGGTTAAACCGGTTTCAACCGGGGGCAAACGCGTGCGTCAGAGGCTCGCTTGCCGTGACTGCCTTCTGCTGCGTCACCGATCCCAAGGCCGTCTCGATCTGATCCAGATTGATCGAGTTGTCCGCGTACGTCGAGCCGCTGAACGTCAAACTCAATGGAGGGAAACCGGTTCGGTTCGAACGAGGCGCACCTCTGCCGACTCTGCTCAAAGGTCGTGTTCCTCGACTGAGCGAACATGTCGAAGTCGCCGGCCGCGTCCGTCGTCTTCGCCGCTACACGCAGCGCGAACACACCGCTCAGGCATTACGCTGCTCACGACAGCTAGCTACTGGTCACAGTCCGGGGCGGGGGGGGGGAGGTAGACCTCCACTCAGCCCACTCCCAACCAACTTGAATAATCATAACAATTGAAATCACTTTTTATTTTTAATTTTAATGAAAAAAACTGCGACCGTGTGCTTTGCGCGGCTTTCAGTGCAATAAATGTAACCAAGAACCAGCCGTATTTAGATCCAATTCGACCCATAAATACCGATTTTCACTGTATTTTCTTATAAAGTCAGGACCCCCCACCCCTCTAGACCTCGGGGCTGTCACTCGGACCCCCACTCGAATCTCCATACCCGAACCCAATACTCAATCAGCACCACGCACGCTGGGGTTACGCGTAGTCATTCATACCAGCGCACCAACCTGCGGCCGCTCGTTTCTCGTCGGCCTCCTTGGCCGCCTTCTTGCGGTTGTCCACGTAGCGACTGTACTTCTCAAAGACGTTGTTCAGCTCGTCGTTGAGCAGCAGCAGCTCGCCTGCGCGCACGTGAGACTACGGAGGGGGCAGGGGGGCAGGGGGGGCAGGGAGCGCACTGGTGACTCGCTCGTTGTCGGCGATGTCGACGACGAGCTGCAGGAGACGGGGCTGCATGCCGTTCTTGAGCGTCCGGTACAGCTCCTGCGCCAGCCGCCAGTCCTCCTCGGCGGCGCGGTCGCGCGGCGTCGGCTCCAGCTCGGACAGCAGCTCGCGCAGCACGCGCAGGTTGCCCTCGACGACCGTCAGCTCGGCGCGCAGCTTCGACAGCTGAGCGGCCGAAGGCGCGACCGGCCCCCCGCTCGCCCCCGCCGCCGCCGCAGCGGCCAAAGAGGGTCCGCCGCGCGCGGCCGGCGGAGCCTCGGTCGTCTGAAGAAGCCGAGGACAGGAGCGCCTTTGCTACAAGCGCGGACGTTGACCAGGGTGACGAAATGGTCAGCTATCTGGGCCCTGGCACCCTGGCGTGTCGGGGTGGCGACTCCTCCTCACCAGCTCGCCCTTGACCGTCCGTGGTCCGACTTTGGCCCCGATGAAGGGCCACTCTAAGGATAACGGACGCGGATGCCCCGCCCCCCCCCCAATCCATCCCGCCAGGCCGAGACTGGGGCCAAGGAAGCAGCAGCAGACGCCCTAGCCGATTCAACAACAACAGCAACTTTGCTACGTAGGTGCATCGGGGGACAAAAAGGTGTGCGGTGGCGCACTTACGACTTGCGGCGTGAGTATGGGCGCCATGGCGTCCAGGTCCGTGGGCGGGAACTCGAGACCCTTGGCCTTCAGCTCGTCGCACACCTCGCAGACGCCGCTCAGGGAGGCGTGGCCCCGGAACGCGTCAGCCCAGCTCTGCAACGACGCCCCACAGTGTACTTTGAGCAAAAATTACAAAAAATTGCCGAAAAAACACTCGAGTGACCGGACCGCACACACACACACACACACACACACACACACACACACACACACACACACACACATACACACACACACACACACACACACACACACACACACGATAGCACGCACAACTCGTCTTGTCCTCGTCAGCCTTTGGTAGAGGACGAGAACGCACCTGTATGAGTGAGAGGACGCGCTCCTGGACGACTTGCGGAGGGTCGAACTTGGGTCCGATGAGTCGTATGAGCTCCTGGACGAACTCGCGCTGCATGGCGAGCTGCAGGAAGCGGCGGTCGCAGTTCTTGACGCACGTCTCGAGCACCGTGAGGGCGTACATGACGCTCTGCTGGTTGCGGCCCATCTGCGACTGGAGGCGCTTGCGCAGGGCGCGCGTCGCGTCCCGAGGACTGCAACGACGCAGAGACGAACTAGCCAGCTGCCAGGAGGAATTGGGAACGCGCACCCCTCCTCGGTCATGGAGATGAGGTCGCAGATCTCCATGTTCAGCGCCCAGGTCTCACTCGCAAAGAACCGTCCGTCGCCTGCTCTGAACGCGCGCGCACCAACCAACGCCGTGTGGCGCCCTCACTTCGGCCGAGCGTCATGCCGAGCGGATTGTTAAACTGCCCTTCGGGTTTGGGAATGGGACAACTAGGCGCCGCCGACTAGGCGCCGGCCAACTGGGCGCCGCCAACTAGGCGCCAGGCCATCATCAGCCAACTAGGCGCCCGCCCAATAGGCGCCGGTGGAATGGCCTACTAGGCGCCATACACACCGATATGATCGTGTAACCAGAGACAAGGGAATCACATGTTATGACAAGCGGCGTGAAATCCGTCAGTTGCTCGCGTTGTCCACTTCGCTACTTTTTGCGCTACTTCGCTACTGTCGCACAACTAGAGGATAGTACCCACTAATTTCATTTCATCACAAAATTTCATCAAAATCGCATCACTCATCCCTGAGATACACTTGAACGAAGAGGTTAAGTCGAGGCTGGCAAACACTGTACTACAATAACATTCAGATAAGTCTGATCTGACGCTTATGGTGTAAAGCATTAAGGGCCTAAAACAAGTGGGCGCCTAGTTTAACCTTCCATGGGGCGCCTAGATGGGCAGGCGCCTACTTGGCTGGCGCCCACGTCGGGCGGCGCCCAGTTGGCCGGCGCCTAGTCGGCGGCGCCTAGTTGTCCTAGACCGTTCAGGTTTGGGGGGGGGGGGCAGGGCGGGGGCACCTTAACTCAAAAGTAGGGGGGAGGGGCGGTTGACGTCTCTAGAATGGAGAAATCTGGCACGAAAATTGTCTCTAAAAAAGGCACTTTACTGGTCAAAAACAGGGGCTCACCTATTCTCTCCCCCCACCCCCCACCAGCTAGTGCCAATCCGGAACGGTAACGTGAAACTCCCTCTCCACCCCTCCCGCCCCTCCCACCAAATTGTTTTCTGACAACGTAAGCCGCGACCTAATTGGAACCTACAGGGTGTGACAAAAGTCACGTTACACGTTTGAATGGCAATATCTCTGGCGGTTGTTGCTCAATCGTTCTCCGGTTTTTTGGACGTTGTAGATCACTTTTCAACTTAAACTTCTGTTTTTGAAAATTAAAATTTGGTTCACGTAATCGCCGGCAAATTTAAATTTTACTCGCTGGTGTCAAAATCACACTGTCAAAGGCATGCACAGCGAGGAAACAGTTTGGGGTGTTGTCTGCAGGTCTCAGTCGCAAGTTTTCATTCTCTGTAACAAGGCGAACAGTGGCCCCTATTGTGGGAATGATATACGTCCAATCCTCGCTAGTGATTATGCAAATAATACACAGCTTCGATTTTACACACATTCCAAAACCACAAGGTAAATTTGTGGAGGTTATTAAGCTTTCCACTGTTTTTTCTCGCCTTTTTGCTACTAAATCTGCTATTTTAAATGACTTAATACAGCGTCATGTGCCTCTTCGCATCACCAAACAGAAACAAAACCCCCAAAAAAAACCTCATTGGCCTGCTTCAGTTTGGAGACTGCATAAGAGGCAACATGACCTGTACATCAAATATAAAAGGTCAAATACTGCTCAGGCGTATCAGAATTATTTAGCCGCTGCCAAATTAGCCCGGGCGGCCAAAAAGCAGTACATGCAAAAGTCGAGTTTAGAGTTTCGAATTCCAAGAATAAGAAAAAATTTTTTTCATATGTAAATGGGAAAATGCGCTGTAGGCAGACAATACCTGCTCTGCAGAAACCTACTGGAAACATGGCCTTCAGAGACCAAGATAAAGCCGATTGCCTCAATAAATTTTTCGCTTCTGTGTTCATTGAGGATGATGGAGTCCTACCCCAGTTCCAAATCCAAAGACATGAGAATATGCCTAATGAAATTAATTTCGCCCCATGGGAGGTATACTATGCATTAAACTCCCTTGCCAACAAACTTAGTTCTGGCCCCGATGGCTTCCCTCCAATTTTATTTAAGAATCTGAGATTAGGTCTGGCAGAACCCTTGGCACATATTTTTAACTTTTCGTTTCGCCTAGGCAAATTACCAGATGAGTGGCGGTTGGCAAACGTTACCCCTATGTTTAAGAACAAGGGTTCAAGCTCAGACGTCAGCAACTACAGGCCAATCAGTTTAACCAGTGTTGCATGCAAGGTGATGGAAGGACTAATTGCCAAATCACTGACTGCTGCTTTTGACCGGAGCTCATTAATTACATCCAGTCAACATGGCTTCATGCATAAAAAATCAACCATTTCTCAGCTGCTTGAATGTTTCAACGACTGGACAAAAGCAGTAGACAGTGGCCATTGTATTGATGTCATCTATCTCGATGTTGCCAAAGCCTTTGACACAGTCAGTCACCCAAAGCTTATGCATAAGTTGAGATCGTATGGTATTGGGGGACATATGCACACCTGGTTGTCTGATTTCCTATGTAAACGTTACCAACGAGTCCATATCAATGACTGTTTCTCTAACTGGGAACCTGTCACCAGTGGTGTTCCACAAGGGTCCACTTTAGGACCCTTATTATTTTTGCTCTACATCAATGATTTACCTACTCAGGTTGTCTCTGCCTCTATGAAACTTTTTGCGGACGACTGTAAACTTTACCTGTGCACACCCAAGAGCAACCCGAATTTTGCCCCACTTGGTGCCGATCTAATGGCAGTGAAAAACTGGTCTACAGCGAACCAACTAAAATTGGCGCTAAATAAGAGCTCTGTCCTCCACATGGGCAGAAACAACCCAGAGTATAGTTACGAAATTGATGATGTTATGCTACCCGTTGAAAATACGGTCAGAGACCTTGGCATATTGGTTTCTGACACTTTAAAATTCAATGAGCACATTCAAGCAATGCAAAAATCCGCCTTCATTGTGTCTTATCGTATTTTTCAGTGTTTTGATACAAAAACCAGAGATTTTCTTTTCTGTATGTTTAAAACTTATGTGAGACCAAAGCTTGAATACGGCTGCGAAATTTGGAATCCCACCTATCAAACCTACATAGACATGATAGAGCGAGTCCAAAGGTCATTCACAAAACGCATTCCAGGCCTACAAAATTACACCTATCCCGAGCGACTCAAAATCTTAAACACTCTATCTTTGGAAAATAGAAGGAAAATTTTCGACCTGGTTTTGGCATACAAATTGCTCAATGGTCTGGTTAAAATTGACTACAACGCATTCTTCACACTTGGTACAGATAGGCGAACCCGTGGTCATTGTAGGAGGCTGGTCAGGACCCATGTACGCACTAATACCAGAGCGCACTTCTTCTCTGAAAGGGTTATCCCAGTGTGGAATGGACTTCCAGAACAAATTGTCACAGCACCATCTCTGACGACTTTTCGTAATATGCTAAAATGCTTCTTGGGGGGAGGTAACCAAGGATCCTAGCGATCCCCCTCCTTCCCACTCGTACCCCATAGTATACTGTAAAACATGCATATGCATATATCGATATTGTCAACTCGTGGTGATCTATATATATAAAAACAAGGTGAATCTCGTGAGTTTGCATTTTGTGTTGTTGTTTTTCTTTTCATTTTGCTTTGCTCTCTTCGCGTTGTTTCTATGCACTTCCTCGTCGTTATTTTTTCTTTGCATCTTGCTTGTGACGTTTGGGACGAGTAAAGCCAAATAATAATAATAATAATAATAAATTGGTTAATGAGTGCAGTTAGAACCAAGTTTTAATATTCAGTTTGTATCACGGGTTCCACGAGTTTTGTATTACTCGATTTTCTTAAATGTATGCCTTTGATAGTGTGATTTTTACACCAGCGAGTAAAATTTAAATTTGCGGGAGATTGCGGAAGCCAAATTTAAATTTTCAAAAACACAAGTTTAAGTTAAAAAGTGATCTACAACGTCCAAAAATCCGAAAATCGATTGGTCAAGAACCACCTGAGATATTGCCATTTGAACGTGTAACGTGACTTTTGTCACACCCTGTATGATATTGATGCTGCAGTCCGTCTCAAGGAGAGTACACGAGTAGAAGAGAAGAAAAAAGCCACAAAAATGAGCAGGAGAACAAATAGCGATGCAAGAACATCGGCATACCGATTTTCTCTCCCACGGGAGTCGCAAACGGGTTGCCTTGAAAGAATTCCGACACGACGGACGCTGCACCTTGAGCCGCCTGCAACGACGTTCACCCATTGAACACAACACACGACACAACTACAATTCCACAATCCACCCCTACACATTCTAGGGCGACGCAGGGAGGGGGGGGGAGGAGTGGAGACTGCAGCCCCGCCCCCCCCCCCCGCCCCATTCTCACTCAGAGGCACCGATACCAATACCTTTAGTAATTAGCATTGGTCAACACTTTGCGAAACATTTCGCCTGCGGCGCGGCATTCAAAATCAAACTGTGTAATTTGAAGGTCCAAAAGCAGGCTTAATAGACTTAAAAGCGCAATTTACCAGGAGCGTGCTGTTTCATGGCTTCTAACACCAGATTTTTAAAGTCGTCGCCCCTCCCCCCCCCCCCCCCCTCCCCATTTTTGTTGTACAATTGCGGGCGATGCCTGAAGTCCGTAATTTGCCCATATATACATAGCATATCTTTTTACATTCCTAGAAGGGGGGGTCTAGAGCCACCCCGGGTAAAATGTCCGGGATCGGAAATTTTGAACGGGGGGGGGTGGTCTAAGTGAGATTTCGCACCGTTTCGGGTTCAAAATGGGTCAAAACAACGCCTAAATAGCACTTCACAAAGCCTTTTTGGGTCACGCTACACTAAAAAGGACACAAAAACACGCATCTTTACCTACTTTTTTCAGAATTGAGACAGGGTTTCCCGCAACTCATCCGGGATGGCGATGGCCAGTGAGAGGGGGGGGGGGGTCGGTCCCGCAAAAAAAGCGGGACAGGTATGGCCCGTGGGAGGGGGGGGGTCACAACCAGGCCCCTTAAGCCCACCTATGTACTGGGTACAACAAGGAGCGCCAATTTAGAACGACAACTGCCTCAGCCGCAGTGCAGCAAACCTCCAAGCTCATCTTCAAGCGCCGCCGCTGCCCGTAAACGACCCGTTGTTTTTTTTTTTCACGTAGCGTCGCCGCCCGCGTCCAGACAAAGCCAGGGCGGAAGGGGCCCGGAAAATCAATACCATTTTCTCCAATTTACCTCCTTGGCGTGGACCATGGCGTCTTGTGCGACCTCCTTGGCCTGGCCCAGCAGCGCGTCCTGCCGAGCCGAGGGCGCGACGCCAGGCTGGCTCGAGAAGCGCTGGTAGCCCTGCTGACTACCCTGACCCGACGCAGACATCCTCGCCGCGTCCTCCTCGCCTATCGCTGCTGCACTTTGACGCGTCCGCTGCTCAACAACAACACCAACAGAAACTCTCCTCGCGCGGGGCAGTAGGGACAGAAGAGGGAATACCTTTTCGGGGGACAGCGCGGGAAGAGCAGGTACGCTAAACCCTTCTGAAGGAAGACATGAGACGCTGTTGGCGACACGCACCAAAATGATTCACTTGTTTGCCATGAACTGTTTACCGATTCTACCTAAGCCTATAGTGACACGCACGCGTGTGTGCGTGCGTGCGCGCGCGCGTGCTGCACCATCCATGCGCTGCACCTCAACACTTCTATTGTAACCGCCAAATTTTGCCGAACATCGCGCCGATCGAAAAGTGTGCGCTCCGACGCGCCGTCGCAAGCTATCCAGAATACTCTGCACGTCGTCTCGCTCCCAAAGTTTGGACGGTACGCGCTGGCTTCTTCGCTTCATTTTTCTAACAGCTACTCATCGATTCTTGCATTGCAAAACGACCATCAAAACAGAACAAACCGATTCCGAGCCAACGAGAAAAAGCTGTATGTAAATTTGCAAATTGTATCGTACCCTTTGTAACATTCGTAACACTTGTAACACCATTGGCGTATCGGCCCGACACGGAAATACCCTTCAAAAACCGTAAAACGCGCATTTTTTAACGACCTCTGAAATAAACAAGGCCTAACAACACAACAGTTGCCTAAACGTCCGACGCACAAACTTGACTTTACACATGGTTTCCATTCTAGTTCTAAACAAAGAAAAGGCACACATAAACTAATATTTCTTATATATTCTACCTAATTAATATTCTACATACATAACTTCTCATTTTTGCCACCGTATATTTTATTTTCGCTACCGTAATTCTCATGTTTAACAAAAATGTGCCTTGGTTACGGCACAAACACTTACAGTACCTTATTTGCATAATACAACGCCATAATACGACATAACAGAAAACGTCACTTATTTGCGTAATTCACTTATTTGCATAATACACCGTAAACACGGATGAGTTGTGGTCTGTACAGTATTTTTTTTTGCTAAAAACGTAGACAAAAAATGGCAAGTACTAGCAGCTGTCTTCGTTTGCAGCTCGTGCTGCTGAGCCTTATATTCCGTTCAACAAATTCTCGCGGTATGTACTGTTCTGAATAATTCATAGGTCGTGATTTCTAAGCAGTTTTTATAAGAACGAGAGACGAGTAGTGAGATTTGGTGTCGGTGAGAATGTCGGAGGAATATCTCAGCGAAAACGCGAAAAATGTGCAGTGGTGGGAATCGAACCCACGGCCCTCAGAGAGGGTGCCTGCTCTCCCACATTCTCATTTTTTTTTATAATTTGATCAGCTTGACTGGCTTCATTGGCATTGATCAGCTGTTTCTTTCTTTGTTAGTCGCGGAAGGAGGAGCTGATGGGAAGTATCGCAAGAAGTTTGAAGAACGATTTGGAATCAATCGGTTGCCAAAAATTCCTCCTATCCTAGAAGTCCCTGTGAAGAATGATCCCTTTGAGCTGATCCCTGGTACGCAGCAATACATTGCAATTTCTTGATTTTTTTCGACTCGGCTTTTCCGCGTGAACCCAGGCTTCAACCCTTGCAAGCCCGACCGCGCGGACTTTCACCTGTGCAAAAACGGCGGCGTCTGTCACAGAATCGGAGCGAACGAGTCAGTGCCGTGCCTGTGTCCTGTGGCTTTTTTCGTGCTTTTGAAACCGAACTTTTATCTTCAGCTACTATTGCGAGTGTCGGCCGGGCTACTTCATGAAACGGTGCGAGTACGTCGCCGACGATCGTAACTGCGCCGACAATCGCTGCGCCGCCGGCTCCACCTGCTACAGTGTCAAGGAGGAGCAGTTCCTCTCCGTCGTCGTCCGGCACCCGAAAACGCAGCGCATTGTCAAGGAAAAGCTGCCCTACCAGTGAGAGGCGTGACCGCGATTTGCTGCATCTCCATAAACGTGTTGCTGTCGTCTACGTTCAGTGGGTGTTGGGGGGGGGGGGGTGTTGAGTCCTAGTTTGGGTCAACGAATTTCCACAGAAATAGCGTGTAAATAGACACCGTGTGGGTGTCTCTCGAAAAAAGGGCAAGGACGCAGTATACAGCGTTGTGTTTGGTATCGAGCGCGCTCTGGGGCAGTGGCCTAGTGGTAGAGAATCGGCCACTTGCGCGCACGGTTCTGAGTTCGATTCTTGATGGAGCCACTGGATCGAGGTTCCACCATTTCGATGGATTTTCTTGTACCGTCGCTGCTCTTAGATTACAGATGGCGTTCTTCCGAATGTCTGGTTAATTATGCGGCTCGAGACGGGAAGGCGTTATGGAGATGGGTATGGGCATAGGTGGGCTCAGGGAGGGTCTAGGGAGGGTTCACCCTCCCCCTGGCTAAGGCCATCCCGCTTTTTTGCGGGAGAGAGGCCCCCATGGCCATCGCCATCCCGGATAAGTTGCAGGAAACCCTCTCTCATTATTGAAAGAAATAGGTAAATATGCGTATTTTTGTGTCCTTTTTCAGTGTAGCGTGACCCAAAAGCGCTTAAAAAGTGCTATTTAGGTGTCGTTTTGACACATTTTGGACCAAAAAGGACCTATTTGCTCGCTATTTTGGTGCGAAATCTTCCATTTCGACCCCCCCCCCCTCCAAAATTTCCGATCCCGGCGGGATGGCGGGAGACCCTCCCCGTTCGTTACCCCCCGCCACCCCCCCCCCCTGGCTTTTGACCCAATCTACACCTATAGATATGGGTATGCTAAGCGCCATTAACGGCCTCCCAGCGTTGCCCAAATCCAACAACAGCAACGACCACGCTCCGTTGCGCAGGTGTTGGTGTCCCAAGGGGCACCGGGGCGACTTCTGCGAGTTCGGCCCTGAGGAGGTCTACTGCTCGCAGGAGTTCTGCGGCCACCGGGGACTCGCGAGCGTCGTCCACTCCCACGACCCCCTGGACTTGCCCAAGGACTCCGGGGCTGCAGCTGATGCTGCAGCGCCAGCCGCCTTTGGCTGCTCCTGCGAGTGCGGCAACGACTACTTTGGGAAGCGGGTGCGCGCTGGCCCACTATTAAGGCCCTTAAAGGCCGATTTTTTGTCTTCTGGGCGCCAGCATCCAGCAAGGCGGATGGTACATCTATTAAGACGAAACTAAGCCAGACGGGCAATCATTTTCAGTCATCATCATCGTTTCGTGTAGGGATGCATGCCAGCCATCTTTCTGGATGCCGGCCGGAAGCCAGATCATTATTAATCGGCCTCTATTTCGGTGGGGTGAGGGGGGGGGGGGTGGGTGCATTGCACACAGACTCGCACTGACTTATCGCCTTTTGCCGTCGAGAGAAAATTGGGCCGCAGCGGGGGGGGGGGCTAAATTGCGAGTTTTTTGGAAGATGGTAGGGTAATCAGGATGTTTGGATGGGTTTTATGCATGGTCGTTTGGTCTGAAGTGGTACTTTTTTGGCTAAGGTCGTGTGCTTGCCAACGGATGGTGTCGTGTTGTTGTTGTTGTTGTTGTTGTAGTGCGAGGTCGAGTCGCCTTGTCTGACGTGGAGGTGTCTGAATGGCGGCTCGTGCTTGGTGGAGCACGACGTCAACGACGACGTCTACTCGGCCAAGTGCAAGTGCGTCACGCTGGCGGCCAAGACGGGACACTTTACAGGTGCCGTCATCGCCATGTGCTCGCGCCGTACCCCCCCCCCCCCCGTGGGTCCTGGGTTGGGCGTCCACTCCCCCCCCCCCAAATTCGAAGGCCCCCACCATTCATGTAACCCGGTTTTTGAAGTGGGGGGGGGTCCGAGACCAATCTGGGTTCTGGGGGGTCTGGGAGGTACGAGATTTGAAGAGGCGGGTGTCCCAGAAGGGAAAAATGTACTTAAATAGTGTCGAAATAGGCACTTTTGGTTAAAATAAATAGGTCAAGAATGCGTTAAAATAGGCTAGAAATTGCGTTACTGAGCTGTTTTAGGGTAACAAAACGCTGGAAAAGACGAAAACTTCATTACTTTTTATAATTGTAGACAAGTTAGAAAACTTCAGGAAAATTCTGGGGAGGGGGCTGGATAGGGGCAAAATTCCGACTGCCCCCCCCCCAGTTACATGTATGCCCCCCCTTGATCGGGCTATTACAAATTCCAGTTCAACCGTAGGGGACGGCTAGAAGATGCGTGTGTGGCAACTGTGCAGGGCCGCACTGCGAGCGGTACGCGGCGGGCGAGCTGGAGTGCGGCTCGCCCTGCTCCGCGTCCTCGTACTGCTTCGAGAACCTGCTGGTCGAGGGCGGACTGCCGGCCACCATCAGGGCCGTCTGGCCACGCCTGCACAAGTCCGACGACCCCGACGTCAGGCGCCGCTTCGGAGAGGACATCTGCGGCCAGCACGGACGCTGCAACGCCAGCGTCCTCGCCTACGCTGGTCAGTGTCAATGGACGGAAGGGCGTGCCTTGTCCGACGCGCGTTGGGCCTTAAACCTTAAACCGGGTTTGCGATCTGGGCAGCCACAAAAGCTGAGAGGGGGGGGGGGTGGAAAGTGGTTATTACCACCCCCAGTCGCCGTCGTTACGCCGCCCTCCCCTTCTGCAGATTATTTCAGAGTTTTTACAATTGCATACGTTAGTGTATTTTTCTCTCTTTTTAGTGTTTTTGACCCCAAACATCGAAATAGTAACGCAATTTACATCCTATTTTGACCCATTTTGTCCAAAAATGTACGTACTTGGACTTGGACCACCCATTTTCTTCTGGCTCCCCCTCCCCTCCAAAATGTGTTGTCCCCGGATGGTCTGCACACCCCCCCCCCCAAAAGATCGAAAACACGGTTACATGTATTGGGGGGGGGGATTTTAATGTTTCTGGCTGGGAGTGGGTGCAGGAAACGCCTCCACCCAGTAACATGTTTGCATGCGCGTCCTTGTGGCTGTGTAGACGCGGAGCGTGGCGGCGAGCCCGCCTACTACCATGTGCCCGTGTGCAACTGCGTCCGCTCCAACTACTACGGCGTCAACTGCGAGCTCGCCACCAAGGACATGTGTGAACTGAGTCCAGGCGCGTTCTTTGGGCGGCGTCCCTTTGCGCTGCGACATCGATCGCGACCCTTCCAGTCGAGCGGGAGAGTCTAAATCGGCTCCAGCGCTGCGTGCACGGCACCTGTCTCACGCTGCGAGGCACCGACAAGGGCTACTATTGCCAGTACGCTCTTGAGTTCGACACGCTTGTTCGACCGGTGTGCCAGAGATTGGCGTTTTGAGCTGCGAGGCGGGCTGGCGCGGCGAGCTGTGCGAGGTGGCCGATCCGTGCACGGTGAGCAGCGGCAAGCCTTGTGGCTCTGGTGCGTGCGTGCCCCCGCTCGCTTCCGTTGCGTTGCGTGTCGTCGGCACTCGAGTCACACGCGTGCTCGACTGGCACAGGCCAGTGCATCGCCCTTCCCGCGCACGTGGGCACCTACTTCGACGTCGACTACGCCTGTCTCTGCTCGCCGGGACAGACGATGGAGGAGGACGAGAAAGGAGGTGGGGGGGGGAGATGGGAGCTGATTCGGAACTCGAGCCGGATTGCCCCCTGCGCTGGTGGTCAGGAATGAAGTGTCTGCACGAAGCGTCGGGCGTCTGCGCGCGCATCGAGACGCCGGCCGAGGGCTGCCACAACGGCACCTGCTTCCCCTGCGACTTCTACGGCGACCCGCTTCTCGGCTGCGTCGACTACGGACAGCGGAGGAGGGGCTACTTGTGCGCCCGCTGGAGCTGGGACGTGTCGCCGAGCTGACGCGCACGCGTGCCCCTTCCAGCTGCGTCTGCGAGCCGGGCAGCGACGGCACCTTCTGCAGCGGCCACTACCATCCCTGTCACGACTTCCCCTGTCTCAACTACGGCCGCTGCTTTCCCAAGACCGCCACGAAGATGCAGGCCAAATTCGACTACTGGTTGGCACCGCCGCTGGCCGTTGTTGTTGTTGTTGGTTTGGGGGCGACTCTAGGAAGCCTTTGAAAGGCCCATTTAGAATACCCCAAAGCAACGTTCACTCTTAGAGCTCCTCGAAGCGTCCAGAGGCATGGCACAGCCCCAGGACATCTTTTAGAGAGAGCTCTCGAATCTGCTGGGGAGTGGCGTACGCCATTCCCCACAGTCTGAGGCGCAACACCGCGAGGGCGTCGCACTGCCCTAGGAAGTGAAGACACGTTTCGTCCTCCACCCCGCACTTGAGACACACTTGGCTGTCGGCGAGGCCGATGCGCCGAAAGTGCGCATTGAGATAGTGGCCTGAAAGCACACCGCACACTACACGTGCCACTGCACGCGGCAGCTTGAGAACTCTCCTGGACAGGTCCTTTGACGGGCCCGCGATCAGTTCCTTGGCCTGTCGGCAAGACTGGAGAGCATCCCAGCGGAGGCGGTGCTCTCTGCGTCTCCAGGCGTCGAGTTGCTGATGGACTAAGGCCGGACTGACGGCGAGCGCCGGCTCCGGACCTACAAACGGCGTCAGCGATCGGCACGAGCCAGAGCGTCGGCGCGTTCGTTTCCTGCAACCCCTGAGTGTCCTGGAACCCAGAACAGTTGAATGCTCCGAGCACGAATAGCGTTGAGCGCATTTCTGCACTCCCGTACAAGACGAGAGCTCGTCTTGCAGGAACTAATGGCCAGGAGGGCGGCGCGACTATCTGAGAAAATGCGACGTCCTCCTCGCCAGCCTCCAGCCCCGCCAGATCGCTGGGCAGCGTAGCTGATGGCCAAAACTTCCCGCCTGAAAGACGGTTGCACTTCTACCAAGCGGTATCGATTGCTCCACGTTCAGAGACGGAATGTACCGCCGGCGCCGCCGCCAGCGCGCCGAATGCTTGAGCCGTAAGTGTAGCAAGCCACAGCGGCCATCGTCGTCTCTGGCGGCCGCCCAGCCGCCCACTCTTTCCGCGAGTGAACCTTAATGGAACAGACCATCTCAAAACTTAACTCAGGACCGATAGAGTCGGGCCTGAGTGCAGCTGCGGGCGGGCAGCGAGTAGTTGCCCCTCGATGAGCGAGTGTGGACCGGCGCCGCGCCACTGGCCAGTCCGCTTGAGTCGGTAGCAAGCAGACATGGCTGAAGCCTTGACGACGACGTCCAGCGGTGGCAAGCCCAGCAGGACCTCCAGCGCGGCCGTCGGCGTGACACCATGGCCCCTGTCATGCAGAGGCACGCCAGTCTCTGGACCTTGCTTAGCTGAATGCGAGCAGTTTCAATCTCTACCCTGGGCCACCAAACCAGTGCGGCATAGGTAAGCATAGGGCGAACGACTACTGTGTACAGCCAATGCACAACAGTGGCAGTCAGACCCCATTTGGAGCCGACCGCTCTCTTAACCTGCCAGAAGGCGCGAACTCCTTTGGCGGCTTTGCTTGAGACATGCGCCGCCCATGTAAGCTTGGCGTCGAGCGTGACGCCCAAATACTTGACCTGACTTGACAGCTGTAGCTGAGTGTTTCCCAGCTTTGGCAGGCGGAGGCCTTGCAGCTTCCGTCGCCGCGTGAAGAGAACCAATTCGGTCTTGGCCGGTTGAATGGCCAAATCTCGCTCCACGCACCAGCGGTCTGTGGAACGCAACGCTTGCTGTATCAAAGCACAAATTGTGCTGAGACACATGCCACTGACGACAATGGCGCCGTCGTCAGAGTACATCTGAGCGAAAATGCCTTGGCGTTCGAGTGACACCAAAAGACTATCCACCACGAGTGACCACAGAAGGGGCGAGAGGACGCCCCCCTGGGGACAGCCGCGCTGGACGCTGCTACCTTTGAGCAGTCCTCCATGGTGGCGGTGAAGGCGCTGCTTGAGCATGCGCGCCACCCTGGTGACGAGGGCCGGCGGCGCCGCGCGGCCCTGCAACGCCTGTGAGATCGCTTGGAAGGGGGCATTGTCAAATGCCCCCTCAATATCAAAGAAGGGCCGCCATGGCAAACTGCCCGGCCTCCAACGACTGGCTGAGACGGCTGACGAGCGAGTTAAGAGCCGTCTCAGTAGACTTACCCGCTTGGTACGCGTGCTGACACGCGTGCAGCGGACTGAGCAGGACAGTGCGTAGGAACCTGGGAGCCTCTGAGCGCCTAGAAGGAACGACGGAGGCTATGGCTAACGACTTGCATGCGTAATCTTCTTTGGCGGGCTTTGGGACGAAGACCACCCTGACTCGACGCCACGCCCTGGGGATGTAGCCCAGAGCAATCGAGGCGCGAAACACGTGACAGCTGCTAGCAGGGTGGGCCCCTTCTGCAAGAGGGCAGGGAACCCCCCCCCGGGGCTGAAGGGCGAGAAGGACGAGACGCCCATTCCCCTCATTTCTGAGACGAGGGGCAGGCGCAGCGGCGCGGGAGCGGTGGCTGGGGGGCTGCGCTGGAGGAAAGTGGACGGACAGAGGGGAGAGAGCCCCTACCAGCCGTACTCGCCTGGGAGGCGAGTACCCAGCGCACACGCTTGCGAGACAACACCATATACAGCTCGAAACTGCAGAACTCCCTCAATGGATGAGCAGAACTCCTCCATGAAGAGGTCTTTGCTTGGCGTAGTTGGCGCTTGAATTGGCGCTGCACCGCGCGGATGCCAGTCAAAGCGGATGGAGGAGAGCGCCTCAGAGGCGCAGCTTCGGCGCAGCGCAAGCTGCGAGCAGGGGACGACGCCAAGGCGCAGCCGCTCCTGACATGCTCTCTAAACGCAGGCGACGTGGGAACAGCGGAAATCCCCTTCGATGGACTCGGCCGAGAAGTGTGAGAGCTGGGCGGCCGCGAGCGCCCGGAATCGCTGCCAGTGTGCCGCCTGGGAGAAGACCGGCGGCGGCGGACAACGTAGGCTGAAACAGATTTAGAAAAGGACGTTCATCAGAGACGCGCCAATTCCTTCACACGCAAAGTCTAGAACACAGAGTGAGAAGACTCCGACGAGCGCTGGCGATGGGTACCCGACATTGAGACTCTAAGTCGGGGTAGGAGGAGAGCGGGGGATCGTGGAACTGCCACCTGGGTGTTGGCGCGAGCCGGAGGAGCTGCTCGCGCGGCTGAGGGAGGGAAGCGGGTGGAACGCGGCGAGCGCGGAAGGAGCAGGCGAAGAGCTGCGGCGCCCTGAAGTAGCGTGCGCGCGCGAGGGAGGAGGAGCGCGACGAGAGACGGGAAGAACAGGCTCTGGGAACTGGACACCAGTGGAAAAAACTCCTGTGAGAGAGACGAGATCTCTCTCGAGACCCAGGGCCTTGGAGAGAGAGATAGGGCGGCGGAACGGCCGTGACACTCTCGTTTGCTCATCAAGGGTCATGTTGTTGTTGTTGGATTTGGGGTTGGGGCGACGCTAGGAGGCCGTCAATGGTCCGTATGGCATACCCATATCTCCATGACGCCTTCCATTAGAGCCGCATAAGTAGCCAAAGACGGTAATCTAGGACCGCGATGGCACAAGAAAATCCATCGAAAGGGAAGTTCTCAATCTAGTGGGTCCATCAAGAGTCGAACCCGTCAAGGGTCAAGACGGAGTTGGTGTCTTGTCGTAGGTGCGAGTGTCCTTACGGTTACTCGGGCGCGCACTGCGAGAGGCTGGACAGCGCCTGCGTGGCGCTCGGTAACGCCGTCTGCATGAACGGCCGTTGCGTCGACAACGTCGACGACGACAACGCGACGACGACGTCGACACTTTCTGCCGGCGACGTTTCCGCCTCGACGTCGATGGTTGACGGCAGCACTGGCGGCGTCAGCTCGACGATGACGACTGCGGCAGAGGAGGTCGTGGCGCTGCGCGGCTTCCACTGCGTCTGCGACGAGGGCTTCGGCGGCGTCGACTGCGAGTACGCCGAGAACGGTGCTCTCTCTCTCTCTCGTTCTTTGCGACTCTCGAACAGTAACTGTCCACCTCTCCTGACCCGGCGCGTTATCCTCCAGGTTTTTGTGGCATTAGGGAGACTAGAGCATCTGGGTTGTGGGGGGGGGGGGCATGAATTTTGTAGTGGATGAGGTACGGAATGGAAAAATGTTGGATAATTGAAGATGACAGCGTTATATTGCTTCTTTTGGTTATAACAAGAAAGGACACAAAACGCGCAATTCCATCAATCACATTTCTGCTCCCCCCCCCCTTCTGTTACATGCATGCTCCCACACCTGTAACCGGGTCTGTCACTTTGGCGGAGGGCTGTGGCCGACCATTTTTTTACTAATACTGGCACTTTTTTGGTCTAGTGGGTCAAAGTAGGCTCCAAATTGTGTTATTTAGCTGTTTTATGGTCATATAACACGAAAAAAGCACTGAAAACACCAACATTTACTCCCTTTTCGTTTTAGACTAGGTGAAAATCCCTTTGGAAAATTCTGGGGGGGGGGTGTTGGAAAAATAGTGGGAGCCCCATAGCCCCCCCCCCACCCCTATGATGCTCCCTGCCTCCCCCGCTGCAGAAACGTTTGACGACTATTGGCGAGAGAACTCGAATTGGCTGGTGCCGTTGATGACGCTGGTCGTTGTGGCCGTGGTGCTGTTGTTCTGGGCCTGGAGGGACCAGCTCGCCGCCAAGAGGATGGAGGACCTCTTTGAAGAGCCCACGCGCGCCGACGACGTCTTCATTCGGCCCTCAGAAGGAGAAGCCTTCCCAATGACTGAAGCCCAGCCAGTCGGTGAGAAACTGACTTTCCTCCTGTGCTGCAGCACGCAAGAGTGCATGAAGGCAGTGGCGGATCCAGGCAAGGGGGGGGGTGTGTGGAATTCCCTCCCAAAATCGGAGGGGGAAAGGGATAGGTGGCGGAAGAAACGTGCCTAGCGGACCTAGTTTTCAGCATAAAATTGTTTGTAGATGGTCGAAAAGAACAAAATATTCGTTAATCGTCAGAAATGGACCGATTAGGTGCCCAAACCACTGCCAAAATGGCCCAACATGCAGGCTCCTCCCTCCAGCAAAATCCCCCCCCCCTCCGAAAAATTGTCTGGATCCGCCACTGTGCAAGGAGGGTTGTTTGATCCGCCACTGTGCATGGAGGGTTGTTTGGTCCGCCACTGCCAGTCAATTGAGAGAAGACTGATCGCGCCTGTTCAGAGTTGTTCGCGGTGGAGGAAAGGCCCGATGGGACGCAGTCTGGACAAGAGAGCGCTGAGCTCGTAATCCAGGAATAGAATCGAATTCTCAACTGACATGAGCGCCCCAACGCCATTATATTGCCTCTATTCTACCTCGCGACCCACCAAACCGTGATCTCTGTTCTTGTTGAGTGTTCAGTCCGGCTTGTTGATTTTATTGTTGACTGGGCTGTATCATAGTTGCGTTTGTTGGTGACATAGCGGCTGTGTTGTTGGTGGTTTGCTCATCGTCGAATCTCGTACGAATCACTGTTCCTAGTCGCGTTCGCATGTGGGGTCTGTTGGTTCGGCTCGACGCTACCACAACACAACGACTAGGCACTGCATTTATGGTTGCTGTCAGTACCTATAACCCGGTCAGACGGAATTGGGGTGGCCATTCAATTTGGGAGAGTGTCGCGGATGCCCCTTAGAGAGGGGGGGGGGGGTGGTCCCCAACACTTGCAAACTGGGGGGTGCCCTTGCAGTTACAGGTATGTATGGTTGCTGTTCCAGTTACTGGTTGCCGTCGTCACAGGAACGCGGGTGTGGAACTGTTGAGTGGGGGCAGGGAGGCGTCGTGCCGCGTGATGGTGCTCCCGTCGCTCGGCTCCCTAGACGGTGTCGAAGCCAGGGCGGGGGCGTGTCGCCTGCTGAAGCTGGCGGGCGTCGACATGGCCCATAGGCAGCACGTGAGCGCCGACACGATGGCCACGAGCGTGACGAGCACCAGCAGCGACCACTGCTGCTCGTCGAGCGAACCTGCACATGCGCATGCCCCGGTGAACGGGCACCCAGCGAGTGGGGGGGGGGGGGGGACGCTTTGGCAAACATGTGGGGGTAGCCGACCTTTTTTACTTATTTATACTAGTACTTTTTTGTCAAAAATGGGTTAAAAGAGGCCGTAAATAGTGTTGTTTAGCTGTTTTGTTGTCACATAACATCGAAAAGCACTGACAAACACCAGCATTTACTCAGATTTATCGGCTCTGACATGGTGAAAATCCTTTGGGAGAATTCTGGGGGTTTGAGGGAGTTGGAAAAGTAGGGGGTGGGTAGGGTAACCAACCAAAGCCCCCGTCCCAGTTACAAGTATGCCGCTGTCCAGTCTTCCCTCACAAGAGACTTGCCGTTGGGCAGCGTCTCGACGTATTCCTTCTTCACGGTCATCTTGGCCATTCGCTCGACGCCGATGCGCTGTCGGTTGGCTGTATTACTTAAGCGGGAAGCTTCGTCGACTGCCTTCCGCAACGCGCTCTCGACACGCGTGCGAGCGAGGACGGCAGCTGCGCATGTTCTCTGTCTAGTCTGGCGCAAAGGTTCGCTTTTGATTGAAGGCTGCTGCGATCGCGCGTAAACGCTCGCGCTGGTGAGCAGGCGAGCCACGAACAATTGGGCTAGCCGAGCTGGAACTCTCTGTGCTCGTTAGTTGCGTACGACTCCGCTCGAGCGTCGTGTGCTCGATGTACGCTGCCATTTAACAATACGCCGGTTGTGTGAGCGACCGTTAGACGGCTGACGGACACGAATCGGCCGCCGCCTCCGCCGCTCCCCTCGGCAACAGTGCTCGCGCCCGCAGCCGCCGCGCAACCCATGTGGATGTTTGTACGTTTGTGCGTGCGCGCACGCGCGCGCGTGTGTGTTTCGCAGCGATCGCGACTCTACGCGCAGATGCACCATAGCGCCGCTGTGCGTCGTCGACGTTGTGGCATTGCCTTGAAGGCGCGGCGAGACGATGAGAAGAGCTAGAGCTTGGTCGAGCAGGCGCCAGGTAACCGGCTCTAGCGCACCCCCCCCCCCTTAATAAAAAATGTAAGCCTGTAAGGTAATTTTCGAAACACAAAAATCCCTCTACTGCTGCTCCATTAAAAAATGACGACAATCACGATAATTTGGTGGTGTTTCTCGAGTCATTTTGCATATGACTGTTTTCCTCGGTCTTTAGCATAAACATGGTTTGACAGTGGAGAAAATGTGTTGCTCACGCGCCATTGCATTGCAATGATTGCATAGTATTGAAATCGCCTTGTGATTAGCGCTCCCCACCAATGATTGATAAGCACCCCTCCATCCGAAATGATCTAGGGGCGCTTACCATAATACATTTTACGGTATGTACCGCAAATTCTCTAATAGTACCCCCCCCCTCCAATAGCGGACCCAATAGTGCCCCAGGGTAAGGAGAGGTTGAAAGTATTGTGCCCCAGGGGCACTAATGGACGATTTATGGTAATTTAAGCCCAGAAACGCTTTCAGAACCGACTCTTGGACCTGTTGTTCTTCTTTTCCGGAGCTCTGTTCGTGTTGTTGCTGTTCAAGCTGTCAGGAGAGTCCGCGGGCAGGATCCGACTGCCGGCTCTAGTGACTTCGGTGGAAGTGGCCTTCAAAGAAGACGTCATGGGCTACGTCGACATTGGCCGCAAAACGAATTTGGACGACAGCGAAGAAGACGACGAAACGTCCACGTCCGAGTGCGGCGGCGAAGGCGAGCGCGACCGTTTCACTTTAAAAAAGAAATGACAACGATGGCTTTTTTGCTTCAGGTGAGATAGCGAACATGTACACGGAGACGGGCGCGCTGAGCATGCTCGAGCTCGAGTGCCGCGTGAAGAGGAAGGGCATCGAAAGGGGCGGCGTGTGGGAGCCGGACGGTGCGAGAGCCCGCAGGGACGACGCGGCGACAGCAGCGCGACGCGGGAGGCGTTGTTGCAGAGGACGAGTGCGACCACCCTCGCGTCGTGACGGCCGTGGTCGCGGTGCCGTCTACGCGTCTGCCAGTCACGCGCAAGCACCACCCGCTGCCCAGGCTGCTGAGGAAGCTGCACGCGCTCTTCATGCACCGTCGCTTCAGCTACAGGATTCTCGTCGTCAGGGAGGTGGGCGGCCCACCCACCGCGCGCAATGAAACGTCGCCGCCTCGCGTCGCCAGGAGGGAGACAACGGCCGCTTTCTCCAAGGGAAGCTCATGAACGTCGGCTTTCGAGAGGCGATGAAGCTCGACAATGTCGACTGCTTCGTGTTCCACGACCTCCTCTTCTTGCCCAAGGTTTGTGACGAGCCTTTCTTCGTGTCCCCTTTCATTCAGATTACTTTGTGCGTGCGTGCGTGCGTGGGTGCATACGTGCGTGCGTGCGTGCGTGCGTGCGTGCGTGCGTGCGCGAGTGTCTCAGCCGCCTGCACGTCGTTCAGAAAGCGACTGCCAATTACAACTGCTTCGATGTCAAGGGCGAGGGCCCGCTTCACGTCTCCAGCTCAATTCGAACAGCAAACGCCACGGATGCGTAAGGCGTATCGCAGCGTTGCTGTTGCTCTGCTGCCTGCCTCATATAACATGTCCTGTTCAATCGTAGATTTTCAAACGAGGTCACCGACTGTCCAGGCGCCTTGAGCATGCGGAGAAAGCACTTCGTCGCCATGAATGGATTCCCTCATGGGCACTACAGCCAGACGACAGGTTGGTACATAGTTGTACTGCGTCTGCCAGTCACATACTGCCAGTTGAAGACACCATGCTTTCAGCCGATGAACGGTGCCCGCATGCCCATCATGTGTGGCAGAGGTGAGCACGACGAGACTACAGTGATCAGACAATGAGACAACCTCATACCTGTAACCGGGTCTGGCAGAGTGGGGGCGGGCGGTAAATGCCTGAAATCTGGGGGGGGGGGTTCCGGAGCAAAAAGTATGGGGTAGCCGATCATTTAATTATACTGGTACTTTTTTTGGCAAAAATGGGTCAAAATAGGCTCTAAGTACATAGTGTTATTTAGCTGTTGTATGGTCAGATAACACAAAATAACACCAACATTCACTCACTTTTATTGTTTTGGACAAGGTGAAAATCCCTTGGGAAAAATTCTGGGGGGTGGTGGGGGTGGGAGGGTTTGGCAAAATAGTGGGCCTCCAAGCCCCCCCCCCCAGTTACACGTCTGGATGGACAAACTCGTCTAACCACACGCGTAACTTTGGTGGGGGGGGGGGGGCGTGTCTCCAGTCGGTACTAGGGATGAGCACGGGCCTGCACCCCCGCCCGGCCCGCACCCTCAAATCCAGGCCGGCCCGCCCGCCCGTCAAACTGCTCAATCTCGCAGGCCCGGCCCGGCCCGGCCCGCCCCACGAAATAAGTACAGTCACTACAGTGTACAATTTCCTGAAATACCGTATGCCAATTGTTGCGGGATGTCACTTAAGGAATGGCTATCCACCTCTCAGAATCGCAGTTCACAACCATTTTACGGCCTTTGCGCCATTTGAGCGCGAAAGGCGTGCATCATAGAATACAAAGTCGCTAATAATGTGCAAAATAGTCGCCGATACTAATAATAATGCATTACATAGGTAGCTATCTACGTTGGCCAGCCAAGAACGTCCGGGCCGGGCCGGGCCGGCCCGCACCCTCAAAACGCAGGCCCGGCCCGGCCCGGCCCGCAAAACGGGCCTGGGATTCCGGCCCGGCCTGGGATTCCGGCTCATCCCTACTGGGTACACACACATACATGTACATTACATACACATACGCGACCGTACATACACCCAGACATAGAAAATGTCGTACTTCAGACGATGGTCCATTTAGGGAGGGGGTGTAATTATAAGGGGGGCCTTATTAATTCAAAGTGGTCTTAGGAGGGTGTATTATTATAGGGGGGCTAATTATAGGGGGGCTAATCATAGTGTTTACGGTATGTACAATTTCTCCCATTCTGGACAGCTGCCCCCCCTTCTCCTCGGGGGCGGTTACAATGTACATGTATGTGGCCCCATCAAGTGATCTACCATAACTGTACAACTTTCATAATGCACTGACCCTTGCACTCGCACCCGTATTCGCAGACGCGCGTTGTTCAGAGTGGTTCGAGGCAACATGAGAACGCAAAAAGTGACCGTTACTGACGGTTCGTTTTCCATCTTGAAGGACAATTTAAATTCGGTCGACCAAGACGGTGGTCTGGACAACTCGACTGGACTTCGAAAGCTGAAGTACACCGTGTCCCGCCTGACCAAGTTGAACTTGTACACTGAATTGATAGTCAGTTTTTCGGAATAGAGAGGTTCTGCGGCTTCTGCATCTCAGCCTTTTTTGCTCCCTCCAAATTTTATTTCGTGCTCTCTCCAAACGGTCAGCACGCGAGCAGGGTGGGCGTATTTTTCAACATTGTTTACACTACACTACTGTATCCTACGTAGCATTTGCTAGCTCAGTGCGTCTCGTCTTCTAAGCACGTGTGAAGGTTTAGAAGGGTTCTGTTCTATTAAGCCGTACTGCCAAAGGCAGAGACAGGCTAATTCCTATGTACTATAGTCTGTCCAAAAAAGATCCGGACTGGGGTTTTTTTAGGCCATAGCTCCTCGGATTTGTGGAAACAGCCGGTCGCAGCGCAGGTCGATCGATTCCTTGGCTCGAGCTACGTTCCAAACTGGAAAAATTTTGTAAATAGAAAAATGCGCATCCGAGTTATAATCGGGTGTAGTTTTTGCACTTTTTACTGGAGAGACGGATTCGCGTGAAAATTGCAGGGCTGGTAGAGGACAGATGCCCCATGTCGCCGTCCAAAAATCATTTAGATACGGTGGCGCGCTATCATGATACGGTTGCTCAAAAATGGCGAAAGTCGAAAAAAAATCGCCAAAAATCGCAAAAACAAAAATTTGCGGTTCACACCCACCTTTTTTTTTCCGAATCCCCTCAAATTTGGCGTGTATACCCTTCCACCCGCATGCCAAGCTAAGCATTTTTGAAGCTATATTGGTGCGAGTTATGGACACACAAACATTGAAGCGGGTTTTTGACACGCTTGGCTTATTTCGGGTCAGAACATCGTCGATTTGCACACCGATCGATTCGTCTTGTGGAGCCCCATTTCAAACGCTAAATGTTTTGAAAATAGGAAAGGCGCATTCAAGTTATAATCTGGTGTGCATATGTGGAACAGTGATTGGGGGGGTGGGGGGGTGGGGTTTTTTTTGTTTTGGGTGGTTTGGGTGGGTTTTGTCTGTTGGTGTGGTTTTTTTTGTGGGGGTGTGTGTGGGGGTGGGGTTTTGGGGGGGGGGGGGGGGGGGGGGGTGGGGTTGGTTTTGTTTTTTTTTGGTTTTCTGTTTGGTTTTGGGGTTTGTTGGTGTCGTTTCTGGTTTTTTTTTTTGGGTGGGGGGCGGTGCGCGGTGGCTCGGGGCGGTGTTGCGGCGGGTTTGTGGGGGGCGTGTTCTCCCCTTTCCGCGCCGCTTCCCTTTTTGGTGTTTTTTTTTTTTTTTTTTTTTCCTTTTCTTTCTCTTCCTTTGATTTGATTGATTGATTTGATTGAAACTTTGATAATCCCAAAAATTTTACAGTTCCACAGGACCAATTGTGAACAGAACCTGAGAGCGTTGTCTACGTACATACAGTTTTTAATTTCAAGCAATGAATAAATAGCCTCGCGCTTGCGCGAGTTAGTCGAGATTAAAAAAGTGTGACACTCTAACAAAATCCTGCTTGCGAAATGCGTAATGGTCCATGCGTCCACTCACTCCCCTTCTTCCTAGCGACTCCGTCGCATTCCTCTTGTGCCCCTCAGGAAAGTCGAAAGGCCCCCGGCCGTGCATCACGTTGTGATTGTCAAACCAGACCATGTCGCCTGAATCGTCGACGCGTGCGTGCGTGCGTGCGTGCGTGCGTGCGTGCGTGCGTGCGTGCGTGCGTGCGTGCGTGCGTGCGTGCGTGCGTGCGTGCGTGCGTGCGTGCGTGCGTGCGTGCGTGCGCGCGTGCGTGCGTGCGAGCGTGCGTGCGTGCGTGCGTGCGTGCGTGCGTGAGTGCGTGCGAGCGTGCGTGCGGGCGTGCGTGCGTGCGTGCGTGCGCGCGTGCGTGCGTGCGTGCGTGCGTGCGTGCGTGCGTGCGTGCGTGCGTGCGTGCGTCCGAACCGGGCTCGAGCTTGATCTCGAGCAGGTTGCGAGGCTCGTAGCAGAGGTCGACGAACGCCTTCAAGGCCACGTAGAAGTCGTTCTGCTGGTCGACCGGCACGTCGACGAACCACGACCGTCGCGGCTGGTTGTGATTCGTCGCGACCACGTTACCCCGCTCGTCCAGTCTGTCAGTTGTCGTTCGTCGTTTCGTCGTCGTGTATTGTGCGTCGAATGTCAATTGTGTCCAATGAATGCAACGTCTGGGCATTGCACTAGCAGTCCGACAAATGTGCAGGCTCTGAGTAGCCGCCTGTAGAAGTAGTAGTAGACGTTCACTAGTAGCCAGTAGTGGGTAGTGAGACGCTAGTAGAGCTGTGGAGTAGAGTACCTGTCTCACCGTCTCACCCACCATTTCATTTGCCTCTTTGTACAGAAACCTTCAGGACATAGTTTTATTATCTAACTACTGCTTGATTTGTGCCCCTGCATACCGCAAATCGTGTGGTACTTCTGGACCCCGGGTGTACTATTGGAGGAGTTGCGGTAATTGGAAAACGCTCGCAACGCGCTTTGCGAGTTCAGCGGTGACTCACTCACTCACTCGATGACTCGCTTGAGCGAGGCACTCCGAATGGTGTAGTTCTGCTCGCCGCAGTCCAAGTACTCGACGTCGCAGCTGGACAGGAGCCGGAAGGCCTCGGCGTCCGTCTCGCGCAGCTGCTCCGCCACTGCAGTGCTGTTGCACAGCAGCGTGCGGCCCCCTATGGGTGCTTGTCTGCGCACGAGCCGTTTGACACCCCCGTTTGACACTTGGATACTTCTACATACAGTACGCACTGTTGTGGAATCTACGCTACGAGAGAGAGAGTTTGAGGCAAACGGCTCGACTGGATGACGTGGATGATCTGGATCTGAATACGAGAAGACGGTGTCTGGTGAATCGGAAACGTCTGCGCCCCTATCAAAATGCACCGTAAATCCTGCAATAGTGCCCCCTCCTCCAATAGTGCCCCCGCGTACGGAGAGGTCCTCCCCCTGCAATAGTGGACTGGACCTCCTCCAATACTGCCCCCGGCTAAGGAGAGATGGAAAGAATAGTGCCCGGGGGCACTATTGAAAGATTTACGGTAGGTACATGCACCTTTTTTACACACAGAGGCCCACAGACACGGGTCTGGGGCTGGCTGCATGCAAGGTTCGACGCACCTCCGGGGCGGGCTGCATGTAGAGCGACTCGCTGTGCAGCTCGAACTCGCGACACGTGAAGCCCAGATTGGTGGGTCGGAGCTCGTTCATCACCCGCATGATGCGGTGGTCGATGCTGAACTGCCGAGATCGGCGTCAACTCCACTCCATGTGTAGCGTCCGCTCGACGTCAACGCGGTTTCTTTGCGACAACTTTTACTCACAGCGGCCAACGGAATTCCAAGAATTACGCCCCAATGCTAAAAATTGTCCATTGGTGCTCCCTTTGTGAAAATATTCATTTGTGCATACTGTACCCAAATACCAATACATTAACTCAGCCTCTGCTTATCCAGAGGCACCATTCAATGAGGGAGCACGAAAATTGCAATGAGCAGGTGGGGGTGGGGGGATGGCGTTGCTGGACAGTATGGGGATTTGCGTACCTGCCGTCGGCAGCTTCGATGCCGTAGTCACTGCCCGAGAGGAAGCCGACGCGCCTGGTGAGCTCGTAGAGGGTGCCCGACTCGGTGGGCGCGCCCTTGACGAGCGCCACTCCGAGGGTCATCACCTGCTGGAGCAGGCCGCGCAGCAGGCGGTCGTCACCGAGGAACGCCTCCCAGCTGAGCGCGCTGCGCAACAACTCCTCCTGAAGCAATTGTCGCATGAGCGCCACGCCACGAAGAAGGCGCCGGTTTCTCAGTTGTCGCCATTGCACTCGCAAGTTTCCAGTGGGTAATATGTACCATGTTGTCTGTAGTCGTCTGTAGTAGTGTTGCCAGTTGAGAATAGTCAGCTGTCTTCAAAGAACGACTGAGTGCAGGTAAGGTACAAGTACACCTGGTGCGAGAAAGAGGTGGACAAAGTCGCTGTGTGTGTAATGTTAAAAAGCCCGAGTTATAACCGTGGGACTGTCCACCTTACGGTCGACGCGTCCACCTTACTGTATACTTTAATTTTGAACCTTTTGAACCGCGTTCGCTGCGAAAACGTCTCTCGGTTATAAATCGGGGATGGACATTTGCATGTCCGTGTCCTCGTCCGGGTTATAAATCGGCCTTAAGTGGAACGGAGGAACCTGCCTTGGTCGTCTGGGCGTCGGTCCAGCGCCTTTTGCTGTAGCCGTGGAGGCGCTGGCGCCTCTGGCGCGCCTCCGCCGACAGGTCCCTGTCGAGGAGCCACTGCGCGGGGAAGACGCCCCGGAGGCCGTCGGGCCAGCGCACCTCCACTCCCTTCGACGTCCACGACACCGTCTCGACGGCCAGCTGCAACGCGCGCGTCCTCCTCCTCCGTCCCGTCTTCTCTCGCCCCTTAGTATACGCCGCACGGCCGCTCGTGTGTGGTGCACACCTTGCACCCGATACATCCCTGGTGTAGTTTACACGTGCTGGAACCTACATCCCTGCTGGCCGACACATTTCTTGTAACGCTCAACAACCCGTATGAGTGGGGAGAAAGAGGGCGGAGGAGTAGACATGATGTAACCCCATCCCCCAAGTGGACATTCCCGATCCCCTACGATGGATATAACTGCGCCTTACGGAAACGGAAACTTGCCCCCTCCTTTCTCCTAGTCCGCCCACAAGTATGTACACCAAACGCACATTTTTATACCAATTTTTGTGTTCGAGGCGACAGAGGTCGACTTGCCGTTGAGTTTCTTTTGCAATGGCCTTTTAAACAATTAGGTATGTACCCAATCACGACACAATTACGACGTCAACTTTGTAAGATAATAATTTTTTGAAGAAGAGTACCATCTCGACCATTTCTTTGCCTAGAGTTCCTTCTCCTTTCCTTTTCTACAAAGCCCTAAGTTGTGCTGCGCTACGACGTCTATGTTTAAAATTCTTCGGATAAAAAGTTAAGTGAAAGCTTGTTAAGAGAAAAAGCTCACTCCACAATCACGGCATCTCATCCCTAGATCATACGATACCATACCATCTCCTCATACAATTCAGGTTCAGAGGTTAATTAATTAGTTAATACAACTCGTTAATTAAGGTTCAGAGAGAATTACGTCTGGTCGGGCGTCTCTCGTGAGCAGGCTGCGGCAGCGGTCAAACTCTGTCAAGAACATCGTCGGCGCCTGTGGCACATTGTCTCGTAGCCACGCGGACGCATATTCAGCGATGACATCTGAGCGTCAGACAAACGTGAATGAACGTGCATGTATGTTATTGGGTGCGTGCGTGCGTGCGTGCGTCTGTCCGTCCGTCCGTCCGTCCGTGCCTGCGTGCGTGCGTCCGTCCGTCCGTCCGTCCGTCCGTCCGTCCGTCCGTCCGTCCGTCCGTCCGTCCGTCCGTCCGTCCGTCCGTCCGTCCGTCCGTCCGTCCGTCCGTCCGTCCGTCCGTCTGTCCGTCCGTCCGTGGGTCCGTGCGTCCGTCCGTGCGTGCGTGCGTGCGTGCGTGCGTCCGTGCGTGCGTGCGTGCGTGCGTGCGTGCGTGCGTGCGCGCGCGCGTGCGGTGGGCGGGAGCGTGAGGAAGAGGGTGGGATTTGGGTAAAGTGGGTGTAGTCGCACCATTGTCGAACTCGACCGTGATGCCTTTTGAAGGCCTCGAAACTGCGACTTTCTCGGCTCGCCTCACTTTTACTCCGATCTGCTGCTCCGAAACCGCTGCTGCTGCCGCACCTATTGTGCTCTGATCTACAAATACACAAGTTCAACAGTTTTTTGGTAATACACAGTGCGCACACGCTTGAGCACACTACTTACTCTAAAACTCTTACATGCTTTTCCTAAGTAGATTAGATACCCCCTACATACAAGCACACACATATTATTAAGGAAAAATTTGCAGGTGGCTGCAAAAAAAGGTGAATATGTGACGCTATTTTGTTAAAGTCCAGTTTGAAAAAGAGGGGTATT
>JASAMY010000809.1:0-32295 GCA_030248085.1 Paralinhomoeus sp. GSCO2_6 | reverse complement strand
AGTGAAGGCAGCTGGCTCTGCCCAGCGTCTAGAATTTTCGCAACGTGGGCGATAGGGCGGCCACTTTCGACCTTCGCACAGAACGCGGCCCACGATTGGCGGCGTGCATGGCGCAGCGCAATCGTGAAGGCGCGCCTGGCGTCGGAGAAGGCCTGGTAGTGCTCCGGTGTCTTGGACCGTCGCCAGTAGGTGTAGCAGCGCTTGGAGCGCCGTCTCAGCTGCGTCAGTTCAGCGGTCCAGTAGGGGGCGGACTTGCCTCGCCTTGGTGGGTGCGGTCGGTTCGACCGCTCGTAAGCTGAAATGATAGCCTTTTCGACACTAGACGCAACAGCGTCAAGTTCGAAATTGGTGGTTGTCAGCCGTTCTGGTGGCAGGAGTGTCTCCAGAGATCGGCGGTAGGCGTCCCAGTTCGTCGCCCTGGGGTTCCGTCGTGGTGAGACCTGCGGCTGCTTCACAGCGAACTGGAAGGTGATCGCCGCATGGTCGGAGAAGAACTCCTGGTCGGAGACCTTCCAGTCCTGAATCATGGGCTGAAAGGCGCGCGACACAAGAGTGAGATCAATGATGGAGGAGCCTCGAATGCCGTGGAACGTTGGCTCACTGCCAGCGTTCACGACATTGAGGTCGTAGCCGGCGGCGAACTCCATGAACTGGTGTCCGCGCCGGTCGCTCGTAGGGCAGCCCCAGTGGGTGTGGTGGGCATTGCTGTCCACCGCGATCACGAGGGGCATCTCCCTGGAATTAGCAAACTCCGTTACACGGCGCAGCATTGGCGAGGGCGGCGCCACATTCCGCCCCACGTATACAGAAGCGAACAGAATTTCGGTAGAGACGTTTTGCAACGTCACCGAAACAGAGGCTGCTGTGGTGTCGGCGTCGCAGAATTGCGGCAGCTGAATGGCGTCCACGTCGTTCGACACTAGAAGCGCTGAACGAGGGACAGTATTGGGTGAGGAGTGGTAGAACGTGCGAAAGCCGCCGTCTTTCAGGCCCGCGAGTCGCCCGTTCCGTTGGTACGGTTCCTGCAAGCAGACAACGTTGTATTGACGCTTGTTCAGCGCGTGGCGGACTGCAGCAGTCGACGCCTTTGAATGGTGGGCGTTGAGCTGCAGAACGGTGATTGCTCCAGTTGGAGCGGCAGGCGGCCCTGATGGTGTCCCCTGGGCGGGCGGGACCAGCGCGAGCCCAGAGGTTTCGCTCGTAGCCTGACGACCGACGACGTCGAGACGAGGCGCGCCGGCTGGGTCCCCAGTGATTTTCGCACCCTCATTTGCTGGGTACTGAGGGCCATCAGCGTTGGTTGTCATTCCATTGCGATGGGGTGTGCGCCATTAGGGGCTAGCCCCCTCCCGCCGTGGCAATTTTAAGCCCACGGTCCGGCAGCCAGAAATGGTAGCCGGCTCCGCTCGCCTGGAGGCTGGCGCACAGGCGTACCCCTCCCCTGTAAGACCCTATCCCGAAAGGCTTTCGGGATTACCCTCCCCCTGGGCTACCTAATCCCGAAACCAAATCGGGATTTTCGGGATACCCCTCCCCATCTCTATAGACAATTAGTGCAATGCAGCCGCGCAACTGTTGTATGTACATAACTTTACTTTGGCGTTATTGACTTGGTTGCGCGTTTATCGATTTTTGTTCGTACAGCGTTTATTGATTTTTGTTGTTCTAATGGACACCCAAAGACGCGTAGTATCATACTACTAGTATGTACCTGTATCATAGGTGGGCTCAGGGGTGGTCTAGGGGGGGTTCACCTCCCCCCTGGCTATGGCCGTCCCGCTTTTTTGCGGGACCGACCCCCCCCCTGGCCATCGCCATCCTGGAGAACTTGCGGGAAACCCTCCCTCAATATTAAAAAAAATGGGTAAAGATGCGTGTTTTTGTTTCTTTTTCAGTGTAGTATGACCCAAAAACGCCTGAAAAGTGGTATTTACACCTTATTTTGACCCATTTTAGACCAAAACGTACCCATTTTACACGTTATTATGGTGCAAAATCCTCCACTTAAACCACCCCTCCTCCAAAATTCTCGATCCCGGTCAGTTTATCCGGGATGGCTCTCGACCCCCCCCCCCTCGAAACCCCCAGACACCCCCCCCCCCTGGCTTTTGGACCAATCTACACCTATGACCTGTATGTACGTATACGTTACGTAGCACCTCCTGTGCAGCCTCTCTCTAGGTACGGGCGTGCAGGGCACTAGGGTGGCCAGGCAGGTTTAGAAGATGTCTATTTGTTAATTTAGATTAACGGACCCTTACTTTAGATCACCCATACGCGCAAAATTTTGCCTGCGGCGCTATGGTGGGTGAGCGTACAGGTCACTCTTCTTGGACTAGGAAATCGTTTTGGGCCAGGAAATAGGATTCCCTTAGGTTGACGCTCCAATCTGTGAAAAAAGTGCCTGTGGCGCTGTGGTGAGCATGCAACTCAACCTCTTGTGAGCCAGGTAGTATAAAATTCTTATCAAACCACAACCGCCCATTACCGTCAATTTTAAGGAAGAATGCTTGGCGAGACATAGAAATGGCCAAATTTTCGCCTGCGGCGCAGTTAATTTGGTAGAAACTGCGTGAAAGCAACTGCGTCAGTAGACAGCCAGGCGTATCCAAATTACTTGGTGCCAGCTCCCAAGCAACTGCGTTAGTCGAATTCTGGCTAACTGCGTCAGTGGACTGCTGCCAGCTCCCGAGCAACTCTGTCACAAAGCAGCCACTGGCGGATCCAGGGGTGGGGGAAAGGGGGAATTCCCCCTCCCGAAATCGGAAATCTAGGGGGGAAAAGGGGGAAAGGGATAGGCGGTGGGAGAAGAAACACGCCTAGTGGGCCTAGTTTTCAGCATAAAATTGCTTGTAGGTGGTCGAAAACAGCAAAATTTTCGCCTGCGGCGCCATTTATATTCGTTAATCGTCGAAAATGGACTGATTAGGTGTCCAAACCACTGCCAAAATGGCCCAACATCCAAAAAGTTCAACAGGGTCCTCCCTTCTGCAAAATTCCTCCCCCCTCCGAAATTTTTTTCTGGATCCGCCAGTGAAAGCAGCGCCTGCAAGGCCACCTGCCATTCACTCCTGCCAGGTCCTGAGTCAGTCTGCATCAGTCTGCAGAGCAGCTCTGCAGTACGATGCAATAATTAGCTACATTTATTAAAATGTGAGGTATATTGAGGTGATATTTTTGTCCCGAACAAATGCGCTCTGCCTATTTTGCGAAATCCCAAGACAGATCTGCATACCACACTCTGCGCTTTCGCTATCACAAATGTCATTACGAGGAGAGCTTTTGCGAACTCCCAAATAATGATCTACTGACTGACCTTTACATTTTGGCAGAATCGTCACAGTGCTGTTCATGGCGAAGTCTCTTCTCAAATTTCTTGTCTAAGTGCTGCGAAATCCCCAACAATTGTTTCGCACAGCGCTGCGCACTGCGAAATCCTCTCCAAAACCCATGCGATATGCGAAATCCCTCATGATTTCTGCCCAGACATGTTCGGGCTAGCCCAGGCTATGCCCATCTATGCCCACAAAGTGGTGAACCTGTTGCTGCAGTACATAGCTGCTAAACCTGCTGCTGGTGCTGAGCCTACTGCTGAGCCTTCTGTGGAGTCTGCTACTGAACCAGCAACTTAGATGATTCCTCCTTTTTCCTCTACATTTTCAGTCCATTCCTGAAACAAGTGGCTGTTCTCTCACCAAATTGTGACTACGATGGTGTGCCATATGCACACCAAGTTGCATCTGTGCCAGGACGTAGACACAGGGGTCCATCACATTGATTCGACTAGGCTAGGCCATCAAACACACATATGAAGACTCTGTTGTGACTCTCGTTGTTGCACTTGCAGTTCTGTCTGTGGTTCTCTACTGTGTCTTCATCGCAGAACACAGGCTACCATCATGCCTTCTTCTTCTTCTTCTACCAGAATAGCATGTACATTCATACATTGTGCTGCTGCATTGCATTGATCGACCATGCATGACACTCACTCACCCACCCACCCAACCTGTGGGAAGTATCCCGAATTGCCCAGTTTACCCAGCCCCTGCCTTCGAAAAATTTGGCGATTTACCCCTCCCCTGGCCCAATTTCCGTGGGCACCTATGCCCGCAGTCATTGGTGCCCACGGAAATCGGGCCAGGAGGGGAGGGGTAAATCGCCAAATTTTTCGAAGGCAGGGAGTGGGTGAATCGGGTTTTTCGGGATGGAGTTTTATACGTCGAAATTGCACAAAAATGGTACTTATTTGCCAGAGGGGCATACCTCCCCCCCCCTCCACCCCCTGCCCCCCACCCATTTTTTGTTCTTTTTAGTGGTTTTTAACAATAAGTACCTAAATTCCGCTGTTTATACCCTATTTAATATTTCGCCGCATTTTTTGACCAAAACATTTCTATTTACCTAGACCCTATTTTGGTACATGTTTTGCCTTCTGACACCCCTCTCCCCCTTCAAAATGACACTCCAGGACATTTTTTGACCCAGGTAAAAATCCGGTGCATAAATGTAGGACGCCGCCCCCATAGGTGGGCTCAGGGGGGGGGGGGGTCTAGGGTGGGTTCACCCTCCCCCTGGCTATAGCCATCCCGCTTTTTTTGCGGGAGAGAGGCCCCCCCTGGCCATCGCCATCCCAGATGACTTGCGGGAAACCCTCTCTCAACATTAAAAAAAATGGGTAAAGATGTAGATGCGTGTTTTTGTTTCAATTTCAGTGTAGCGTGACCCAAAAACGCCAAAAAAGTGCTACTTAGGCGTTGTTTTGACACATTTTGGACGAAAAAGCACCGATTTACGCGCTATTTTGGTGCGAAATCTTCTACTTCGACCACCCCTCCTCCAAAATTTCCGATCCCAGCGGGATGGCGGGAGACCCCTCCCCCTTGAAACCCCCAGAGACCCCCGCCCGGCTTTTGGACCAATCTACACCTATGGCCGCCCCCCTTACAAGCGACTAAAGCTGTCATAGATTTTTTTGTCGATTTTTTTGTTTCAGGGCAAGATCCATGCTCATTTGTTGGGCGACAAGGAGCCCATTTCCGGCAAGCAGCTCTTGCGGCCGGAAGAAGCGTTGTTTTTGTTCGATTCGTGCAGATTAGAAGTCACTGGCGCTCAGCGGCTGCCTTTGAGTCTGGAACAGCTCTATGCCCTCTGTCGTGGCCTCACCGCCTGTGAAATCTTCACTTATTTGCACTTGAAACGCGTGGGCTACCATCTGACGAGGTCCGCGCAAACAGTCAAAGTGAATGGTGCCTCTCTGGAGAGTGGTTGTTTGGAAAGTCGACATTCGAAGACGAATGCACCGCCATCGGAATACCGACCGAATGTCGTCACCACGGACAGTGATTCGCTGAATGCCACCTCTGAAAATTTGGGGAATTCCCTGGAATCCGCTGAAAATTCGCCGAAATTCTTTGGGGATTTGATGGAGAGGTTCCCGCATTCTATGGAGGTTTTTGACGATAGTCAAGACCTAGACAGGCCTGAAAAGAGACAGCCTAAAAGGCCTAGAAGGCCGTCGCCGCGTCGACCTAACCGGCCTGACTTGCCTAGAATGCTGGCTCGACAATGGAGCAATTGGGAGGCTTTCAAGGCAGCTAAAGCAAACTATTTCCAGCAGTTGTACAGTGAAAACGGGGTAATTTTATTGTTTTCTTAATTGTTTAATTTATATTTTTTTCAGTTGAACACCCAGTATTAAATTCAACAAACGGTTCTTTTCCTGAAGCGTTTTTGTTAGGAACGATTGTTGAAAACGTCTGATTGTCCCTTCAAATCCCATTCCTTCAAATATGCGGTTTCTAAAACATTTATTGAAGACAAGCTTTTTTTTCATTTATCCGTGAAAGCAAATCTAGAAAATAATGCAACTGGCTTTTAGGGCACTGCTTTGCTATCGTGGCGCGACAAAAGAAATCTATACAAATCTGTCTACAGAGAAAAGCTTCAATTAATCAAAAATGGACAGTGGCCTATAAGTTCTTTGAAGAATGCCGAATCAGCTGGGTAATCAAGCGCATTACTAGCTTTGTGCTAGTTAATTAAATCAGTTAATTAGCTTGTGTTCATTGCAGGGGTGAACAAGTTGAGAAAAACTATTTCAAACTGCACGACGGCACTTCTAAAGGGAGATTCACCCACAATGTTCTGGCGTACAACTTTAGGTGACTGCATATTGATATATACAATACAAATCCCTATTATTGTAGCGTGAGCGAGTTTGTGTTTACCGGTTTGTGCGTGGGGGTATGCAAATGTGCGTATGTAGCGTTCCCTGGGGCTGGGGTACCCCCCCCCCCATACCTGTAACTGGGGGGGGGGTGTGGTTTACCCCTCCCCCACTATTTTTCCAACACCTACCCAACCACCGCCCCCCCCCCAGAATTTTCCCAAGGGATTTTCGCCCTGTATAAATCGATAAAAGTGAGTAAATGTTGGTGTATTTCAGTGTTAGATGACCATAAAACAGCTAAATAACACTGTTTAGACCCTATTTATACCCATTTTTGACCAAAAAGTACCGCATAATTAAAAAAATGTGGCCAGCTACCCCCCCCCCGCTTTTAGCTCCAGACACCCCCAAATCTTCCCACCCCCCCCACTCGCTCTGACCCGGTTACAGGTATGGTCCCCCTCCCCCATTTTTTTAAATTCGCACCCACCCCCCCCCCCATCAGACTTTTGTAAAACAGAACCTCTCTAAAACGCTAACAGTGGGTGAACGCTAGTGTTTTTGAGTACTTGTCAGTGGTGTATGACTTTAACCAGCCGAGTGACATTATTTTGACCTTACTTTGACCCTTTTTTATCAAGCCGTTATTTTGGTACAAAATTCCAGTCTGGAAATTTACACCCCCCACAGTGCCAGACCCGGTTAGAGGTATGCGTGCTTGCGTTCACTGGAGTGTGCTCCGACTTTTTTTTAATTATTAACTTTGATCAATCAAAATTATAAAATTATACTTAAAATTATAATTAATTTAAATTGAATTGTACATTCAGGCAAGACGAAAGCGCGGGCGTGGGGGTGTTGTCTGTGTGTCAATCATTAGCGAATCAACAACTGACATCAACAAGCTGTGAAGATTCCAAGCCGCTGCCAACGTTGGTCAGCTTGGCGGACGGCGGCAGTGTGGCCTTTCTGCAGATTCAACATGTGACAACGCCTGATATTCTATAGGGGTTAAAGCGATTTTTTGGTCAAATTTGGATGCTGAAAGAATTTCATTTGAAGAATTTGGATGCTGAAATGAATGGCGGAAATGGTGTGAGACATGGGAAAACAGGGAAAAAAATTGAAATTGGAAATTTGAAGCGACAAATAGACAAATTTTGCCAATTTGCGTGCTTAATGTCAAAGTGAAATTCGTCTTTATTCAACGTTCCACGTATTGTCCGTATGTCACCAGAAAACAGCGGCGGGATTCTCAATTGTATGCTTATTTTATTTTCGCGAATTAAATTAATCATAGACCCAATTTGTCGACGACCGCAGCGATTAGAGCGGCCCCGCGCGCGCTTCCCTCCACTGCCAGCACGATTTTCCACTAAAAGTTTGGCGCGATTTTTCTATTTTCGTTTGCGTTTATGTATTCGTATTTCAGATTTATTTCTCCTCCCACCAAGTTGGGGGGGGGGATAAATCTGAGAATCACGATTTACTAGCTCAGCCCCCTGTCTTTCAAAATCTGCCTGCTCCCCCCTCTGCACGTTGCTCTCTTTTTGTGGGAACCTAAATGCCTGCACTGGACATGTCAGTAAAAAGTCTGAAGACAGTTTAAAATTTTTAATAATTAAAAGCGCCGTTTTGGTGACAAAATTTCATTGTGGACATCTTATCTCCCCCGCTCGCCCCCCCCCCCGCCCCGAAGATCCATTTGCACTGCAATTACTGTACAATTAGACGTACACACGCACGATATGTACCTGCACGCTTTTGGGGGCGAGAATTTTGAGCTGGTCTTCGAGAATCGTCATGTAAACCGGATTGAACTGGATCAGCGCCCCGCCCACGCCGATCGTCACCCGCCGACGGTCCATGTGCTCCAACAAGGCGGCGATCGCTTAAACCGGTTTAAATCAAATTCTTTGTACTGGTTTTACCAGAGAAAGCGGTTTGCTAGTGGGTTCGTTGTGTTGAGACAGATAGAATTGTTGCCAAAACTGAATGATGCGAAATGACATTCTGACGATCAGCAGACTACGGTATATTACATGCAATTCTTAATCTGCAATTTTTTGCGTCGTTTTTGCAACGCTCGTTTAATTATGTTTGTACTCCACATTTTAACAGACAGAAGGCTAGAAGGCCGTCAATGGTTCGTATGGTATTCCCATATCCATGACGCCTTCCTGTCTAGGGCCGCGCAATCAGCCAAAGACTTTCGGAAGAAGCCATCTAGGTATCATATAGGGCAGCGATGGCACGAGAAAATCCATCGAAAGGGAAGTCCTCAGTCTAGTGGGTCCATCAAGAGTCGAACCCAGGACCTTGCGGCCAACTGCCCCTACTAAGCGTGCGCCTACCAATAAACTGCCAAAAGTTCCCTTGCAATTCCGGTCTACCGCATACTATGCATTTTAAATATTTTAAAAATAAAATTCTAAACCGGAAGCGGCGATGGCGGCGGAGCGTCTGGAAACGGCGTAGCAGACGGCCTTCATGGCGCAGTAGTCGGCGCCGCCGTGCAAGCTCAGACCCAACTCGTCGCACACTCGCCGACAGTTCTTGAAGGTCACGTCTTCGTCGCTGGAAAATAATGAAAAAGATGATATTGATTTTCTCCATCGAATTTTAGATTAATGAAGTTCAGTGGCACAGGCACAATTTGCCCTTTCGGAGCAAGCTGCGGTGACTTGAGGTAGGTACCGTAAATCCTGCAAAAAACGCCCAGGGTAGAGGGTGGGTTGAAAAATGGACGCCCAGGGCGTTCATTGGAGATTTACGATAGCTTTGTTTGCACCCAGCAAAGGCTGCTTTCTTGGAGGGGGTATGGCACACACACACACACACACACACACACACACACACACACACACACATAGGCACTTGTACCGGAGCCGGTACAGGGGATGGTTGTACCCAGATGTCCGAAACGGGATCCGAACATAAGGATAGAGTGTGCCAGGCCAGTACCGACTTTAACCCTCAAGTGTAATCTTTTGAGACTCGGTCCATGCATCCTCTAGCCTGGGCGCTAATTAGATGGTGTGGGGCCAATGGAAGTAGACAAGTATTTGGACGATGTATATGCGCTACCTGAGTATTTCCGAAATGAACTTGGAAGGAAATGCGTGGGCTGTGTCGAGCGCTTCGCAAGAGAGCCCGCTGAAGAGATGCCCCTCTTGACAGAGGTCCAACAGGACCAGACGTACGATCTCGCCCAGGTACAGCGCTCCCGTTAGCTTGTCCACGCTGGATTGGTGAGAAGTCTTCTGTGTACCTTTACGAAGTCACGACGGACGGTGCACCCGCTCCACACGCACACACTCACCAAAGGTCCGCACGGTCACACCGCACGCACCGGCACGCGCGCACGCACCGGCACGCACGCACTGGCACGCGCGCACGCACCGGCACGCACGCAGGCACCCACGCGCAAACGCACGCACCGACACGCACTCACCGACACACGCGCACGCCATGGCGCGCGCGCACGCACGCATCGGTACGCACGCACTCACGCATCGGCACGCACGCACGCACGCACGCAGTAGGCACGCACTGACATTTGCTTGCCCTTGTGCACGGAGTGGGCATCGACTTCTCGGTCGTAGCTCGTGAGAATGTCATTCAGCTCGCCCTTGGCGCCGAATTCCTCCCACTCGGTGACCACCACCATGTTGGGGTGGGCGTAACTGTGAGAATTTGCGTCGAATTTTCGAATATTCTCTGTCTTCTCGAGATAGGCTGAGTTGCCTGCAAAAATCCGGGATGGGCCAAAAAACAGGAATCGTCGTCTGGAATCGGCCTTTCCATTCTGCACCCATACTCTCAACCATTCACCCACCCAACCCTCCCCAATTCAACGATCATGTTTTTCAGTACTCTCCCTCCGGTCAAAATAGAATAAAAAGCAGACATTTCAGCAGCATGGAGGGAAGGGACTGGTTGGCGATCGCTCCTCTTTTAGGCGTCTCACATTGACTCGGCGGTTGGGCAGTTTGCTACAGGTGCTGCCAAGCCCTCCAATAGTGCCACCGTGGCCCAGGGACACTATTCGAGAGAGTACGGTAGTTGGTTTCTTCAAAAGCAACTCACATCCGTAGCCGATGACGACGCCGGCGACGCAGTCGGGCCCGTAGTGGTGCGCGGCGGCCGCCAGCTGCCCCACCGTGTCGTTCATCACGGCAGCGACACGGCCTCGCACCGTAGACTGCCAATATTTTGACATGTGGTACCTCATTCACTCTCGATTAAGCAGTTGCATCGATTTTAGGTCAATTTTTAGGTCCGAACGTACAGTTCCACGAATTGGTGCCAAGCCAACACGGAAGTGTCCTATCCCGCCCCACCCCCACCGCTCCGAGTGTATAGGAATAAAACAAAACAAAACAGAGAAAGCGCCGTTTTTTAAACAGCCGTATCGATTTTGGGGGGTGGGACCTGCAACCGGGTCAGAGCGAGTGGGGGATCGGAAGATTTGGGGAGGGGGGGGGGGGGTAGCTGGAGCAAAAACTGGGGACTAGTCAGTCGGCCATTTTGTACATTTACTGGTACTTTTTGGTCAAAATAGGCTCTAATGAGTGCCATTTTTTGTGTCTGGGCTGTTGGAAAATAGTGAGCCCCAACCACCCCCCACACAGTTCCCGATATGGCCCTACCCCCCCCCTCTCACCGCTCCACTCCACGCTCAAGGCCTACGCTCCCTCTCTGCAACACCCCGCTCCCCCCAACCCCCCCGAACTGCTCGGGTGTATCGGAACAAAAAAAAAAGAAGGCGCCGTTTAAAACCGTGGTCGTAGGCAACAAGTATCCGTTTACGCCGCATCTAGAGCAGCAAAACAGAAAATACACATGCAAACCATCACCCTATGTACTTCTTTGTCTGGATGGCGACAGCACCTCCTTCGCCCCCCCCCCCCCCACTATACTGGGGCTCCCTTGCCGGGCGGGTGGTCGGTCTGTGTTAGCAAAGGGTTCTCCTCTATTTGAAAGCTTTGATCTCGCGCTCTCTTTCCCACCATGCTCATGTCCATGGCCTGCTCGAGAAGCTGCACGACGTCCTGCTGGAGGCAGTCGTCGATGTCGAAGCCCTTGGTCCACCAGAGGAGGCGGGCGCTCCGGACGCTGTCCAGTTCGCAAGGATAGCTGAAGACGAAGCCCACTCGCACTTCAGAGCCCTCCAGCCCGTTCTCGGACAGGAACTTGCGGGCGCTGTTTACGATGAAGGTGAACAGCTGAAGTGTGATAGAGAATGAGCGCGCGCGTGCGTGCGTGCGTGCGTGCGTGCGTGCGTGCGTGCGTGCGTGCGTGCGTGCGTGCGTGCGTGCGTGCGTGCGTGGTGCGTGCGTGCGTGCGTGCGTGCGCGCGTGCGTGCGTGCGTGCGCGCGTGCGTGCGTGCGTGCGTGCGTGCGTGCGTGCGTGCGTGCGTGCGTGCGTGCGCGCGCGCGTGCGTGCGTGCGTGCGTGCGTGCGTGCGTGCGTGCGTGCGTGCGTGCATGCGTGCGTGCGTGCGTGCGTGCGTGCGTGCGTGCGTGCATGCGTGCGTGCGTGCGTGCGTGCGTGGTGCGTGCGTGCGCTGACCTGATCGCCTGTTCCGTGCATGACTTGCTCTGGGACCATGACGTTGCTGTTGAGCACATCCGGTTCTCTATCAACGAACGCTCGCAGCAGGAGAAACCGCAGGTTCTTTCCACTCAGGTCGATAGCCACGTACGTACCGGACTCTGAATTCCGGTCGAGTCGTCGAGTATGTTTATCTGTTTGTCTGTTCGTTCGTTTGTCTAATCTATCTAATCTACATATTTTCTCGACAACCAATGAAACTATTGCTTTCAAAATTTGAAAACTACCAGTACACTTGTTGTCAGGTTCTCTCGATACGCTTAATTTTTGTTTTGTTACTTCTCATCAATTTCGCAAGAAAAATCACGAAGGTACTATTTCGGTTTATGGAATTACGTCTCGTACAGCGGCTCACCGTTTCCATCAGGCAGTTCGGGCACGAACGTGGGCAGCATGGCGACGGAGGAGGCGGGCCGGCCCTGCTCCAGGCCCAAAATGAACTCCCCGCGGAGTTTCTTGGAAATTTCTCGTAGTTTTGCCTCTTCGATTTTGAAAGAGTTCAACACCTCTCGAATGGCCGGAGAGAACTCCATGCTTGTCAGGTGATGGTCCCGGTGATGCGCCGGTCCCTTTGAAGACGAAGACACGGCTGGCATCGATGCAATATGTCTCGAAATTACTATACCAAAATCAACTGTCTGGAGTCTGGAGCTAGTTCTAGGGCACGTGATTGAATAATCGCCACTTCATGCTCAAAAGAAGTGCAAATGAATTAATTACTGGCAGGCCAAAGAGTGTTGGCAGGCAGCGGCTTGGCCTTAATGCCTTCCTGCAGTGACACTTTTTTTATAGGCGCTTCACCGGTTCGTATGGCGCCGCTATCTTCCTAACATCTGCATCGCCAACATACCATTTAGTTAAAGTATGTACAATGTTCGTGTGGGTGCCTAGGTGAATGATGCACCCATTGGGTGTCCTTCTTGCGTTGCTCACGCACGCACGGACGCACGCACGCACGCACGCACGCACGCACGCACGCACGCACGCACGCACGCACGCACGCACGCACGCACGCACGCACACACGCACACACACACACACATGCGGCGGCTTTATCTGCTTATTCGCGTACCAATAGGACGGAAAGGCTGTGCATACAAGCAGGTTGGTTGCGGCTCAGCACGCCAATGTTTGGTAGGTTTGGTTGAAGCATAGAGCAGGTCAAGGCTGGGGGGGGGGGGGGGGTAAAGCATAGAGCTGTTGAGGGAGAAGTGGAGTGGTGGGCGCAGCAGCCTTATGCAGAAAATGAATGGGAGGAACAGGGTACAAAAAGCCCGTTCATTATCCGCTGGAGGGCGTAATGTGAGTGAATGGAAAATTGATGAATCGACGCTGGGGGTTCGATGATTCAACGGGTACGCACTCTCAAATTCGCACGGTAACGAGCTTCACTGGGAATCTTTTTTGGCAAGCAGCGGTTTTTAACTGTATTTAGCAAATTTGGCAAACGTTTTGCATGTACTTTTCTGGCCGTTGAAGAAGTCTCCAGAGCCATCCATAAAGTTAATTCCAAGCAAAAATGATACGATGTGATGCAACTGTGTTTTACTTATTCATAATGTCCGGACTACACTATTCAAACGGGTGACATATTACGGGACCGAAATACATACCTATGTTACCGTCCACGCCCGAGTTCCGTCCACGCCCGAGTACTCGGGCGCGGATGACGCCAAACCGTCCACGACCGAGTACTCGGCCGCGGAAGGCGGGGAAGCTTCGCTCGAGGACGGCTCGAGCTTCGCTTCTTTCGGCCGTCCACGGCCGAGTACTCGGGCGGCGCTGTTTCAAACCGTCCACGGCCGAGCACTCGGGCGGCGCTGATTGCGGACCGTGCACGCCCAAGTACTCGGGCGTGGACGGTTCCCCGCCGCCCGCGGCGGAGTCCGCGGTCGTGGACGGTTGGGCGTCATCCGCGCCCGAGTACTCGGGCGTGGACGGAACTCGGGCGTGGACGGTAACACATACCGTAAACCCTATAATTAGCCCCCCGGGGGCTAATTTTTTCGTTCGAGCTCTAGGAGGGTGTATAATTATAGGTGGGGGCTAATTATAGGGGGGGGGGCTTATAAACTGGAAGTGTCGATGAGTGGGAAGATGTGTGGGCGAAAGGGCGCGTGGAGGCGATTTTTAAGGGAAAAAGGCGCTGTGCACACACGCTGGTACACTCTAACACACTCTCACACACTCTCACATCCACATACGTGTACATACATCCACATACGCGACCATACATACACCCAGACATGGAAACATGTGCCTTTTAGACGATGGTTCATTTAGGGAGGGGGCGTAATTATAGGGGGGGGGGGGGGTGGGCTTATTAACTCAAAGTGGTCTTGGGAGAGTGTATTATTATAGGGGGGAGGGGCTAATTATAGGGGGGGTTAATTATAGGGTTTACGGTATACAAAAGGGCGTACCGAAAATTATCCAATATAGTAACCGGCTGTCAAATGTACAGTTTGTACACGGAACTTGATCACAAGGCTCAATGCATGTGCGCTTCAGTGCTCGCTCGTGACTGTTGGGTGTTCTGGATGCTTCATTCTTATGGCTGCCGGCTTTTTGTCTGAAACTGAAGAGAAAAGTTATTTTGGGCGGGAGAATCGAAATCTCGAAACGTATACCTTCCGTTTTGTCGCTTAGTCCCCTTCGCTCAAATGACTCATCCGTGCCTAAAGCTACAGCGTATTAACACTTTCGTAAAGCTATGGTAAAGTGCAATTGAGTTATACTGCTGGCAGCAGTTGAAATGCTGTATGTACCTAGATACCGTAACTCCTACAGCAGTGCTCGCAGCGTCTGCTCTACCCTTTTAAATTTTGAAGTTGAAGTTGCAAACTCACTCTTTTTGTTAGATGTGGTCCCGGGCATGACTTTCAGTGGCTTCTCAGTGCCAACTGGTTTCCACTCGACAAGTACGAGTACAATCAATACAATCGGCGCAAGCAACAGAAGACCGCCCAACAGTGCCTTGGATGCCAAGAGTTGGTGTTGGCTCTTTTCTTTGCAAACATCGCGGTAAAGGGCGCTCACTGCTTCTAAGCAATACGAACTTGGTTCAATGCGTGCGTGCGTGCGTGCGTGCGTGCGTGCGTGCGTGCGTGCGTTGAGTGCTTGCGTGCGTGCGTGCGAGCGTGCGTGCGTGCGTGCGTGCGTGCGTGCGCGTGCGTGCGTGCGCGTGCGTGCGTGCGTGCGTGCGTGCGTGCGTGCGTGCGTGCTTGCGTGCGTGCGTGCGTGCGTGCGTGCACCTCTGTTTGCTGGCTTCGCCTTCGACACCTCGTTTTTCATCTCGTCATCGCCCTCGCAGCACAATTCCACGATGACAAACTCTCCGTCATGGGGCAGCGCCATGTCGTGGTTTGGATACTAGTATTTTTCAATCAATGACTTCTTGCTACTTTGTTTCGGACTTGTCGAGCTATAACTTTCAGTTGTTGCTATGACCTGTTGTTTTGACGGATGATGGCCAACGCCTGTTTTCAGTCGCGTGAAAGATAGAAGACTTTTCTCAGATAAGCCCTGTTTGGCGGAAGGGCAGTGCGGCGCCGTGTGCCTATTTTTTTGTCGTCTCGTCTATCCTGCATTTGAAAAGCGACACATACACGGTGAAGAGTTCAAACTGTATTGCAGTCTGCTGCAATCAGTGTGGCGGTCAGCCATCCGTATACATTCTCGATCCGCCAGTGCGCTGCAGGGCAGCGGATGGCGTAGTGGGAGAGAATCGGCCTCCTCCACTACGATCGAAAACTGTACTACGTGTAGAACGTATATTGAATCGATTGATAGAAATTATATGTATTTTTGTAAATTCAATGAAAATGTACAGATTTATTTACAGAAAAATTAAATTTTTATTTTTGTATGGTACTGTCTGCAAATGTGGGTGTTTCGCCTCCACCGCTTGACACCCGAGAGACGCGCGAGGCTCGTCAGAAACGACGCGTCCCCTTTATATCGTGCAATTATTTAGTAGACTCATCATGGGTCTTCAGACCACATAAAGTGAGAAAAAGAAACCACCTTGTCAACAAACCGCGCTTGAAATTCCGCGTCAGTAGTCGTATTCTCTGCCATAATTTAATTTTTGAAATATTTCCTGTAGCTTGCGATATTCTATAAATATTTCTATAAACTTGTAGCGAATTGTTGAATTTAAAACCGTGAATTATTAAATCGTGCACTTGCATTAGACGTGTCGTTGTAGTTCTGTGCGTTCTTTGCATCGTATGTACTGTATTTGCCGATTTAACCGTCATATGAACTTAGTTGTTCAACATAGAATTAATCATGCGCTTCTTCTTGAAGTTTGGTATCATGCATTTAATTTTATATTCATAATTGTGTAGTACTGACATAATGGTTTTCAAAATTCTGTTTTCTTCGAAACCGTTATTTTTGTACTCATTGATGATACATTGTATTCTTCTAATAAAGTCTGATTCGTCTCTAGTCAGCCTAATTATGCGTATAATTTGACCTTTAAGTACGCCATATGGCATGTTCATAGGTACATTGCTCGAGCTTTTGAAAAATCGAGTGATGTTGAAGGTGTAATCATCAGTTTTATTGTATACTGTAGTACTTAGACTGCAGTTAGCTAGGTGCACCGTGACATCAAGGTAATGTGTCAGCTGGGCCCGTATGCTGACAACAATTGGTACTCGAATTAAATTAGAGCGCTCTAATTCAATCGGGGTTGGCAAACGATACGCCACTTGTATCCTTCAGCACGTAAGAATTAGAGTGGTATACGGTACTTGAATTAAAATTAGAGTGAGCCACTCGAATTAGAGTAGAGCGACGCACTTGAATTAGAGTGGCACACACGCATAAAATTAGAGTGCTCCTACCCACTCTAATTTGCCGATTGCGCTAGAATTGTTTGCACACTTGAAACACATCTTTGAAATTTGTTGGTTGTCATCATTCTATGGATGCAAAGCGAAAGAATTTAGAGAATTAAACAAAAACTGACTGATGAGGAACTGTGCCAGCGGTTCTTTTTGACCACGAGACAATCTATCTCACGGGTCACGGATGTAGAGTAATTGTTGAGTATTTTTGAGTGAGATGTTGAAGAAACATGTGCGTATGGGACAGTGGACTTCCCCTCCCCTCCCCTTGGTCGAATGTAAGTGCATGTGCATGTGCGCATGAGCATGGTAGTTGTGAGGTGTCATTTCACAAACATCTCAACAAGCCTTCACAACCACAAACAGTAGCAAGCCCAAATCACGTTCGAAAGGTGATCGATAGTCGCACATAGAAACTCGTCTCTTGCAGTCATTCAAAGGCGAAAATTGGAACAGTGGAAACGCGTTCTCGTTGCCGTCACTCCAAAGCGGCAGACGTAGACGTAGAACGCAGGCCTTGGGCTGCGGAACGGCTGACACCGTAGCGCATGTCGCGTCGCCCGCCCCCAGCTGCGTCCCACACGACAACGACTCGCGTCGCCCTACAACAAAGAGTATTGATACACTCGGTCAGGGAGGGGTTCAGTGGTTAAATGTTGCTGGATTAGCGGTCACCGCCGAAAGGCTTCACAACCCCCCCCCCCAGCACCTATTCCGGACATACACTGCCGGATCCAGGGGGGACCCCCCCCCCCCCCCGGGCCCACACGGAAGGGGGGGGGGGGCAGATATACATGGTGGAAGGCAGGCATGGTGGAAGAGGGGGGGGGCAGTAGTAGAAGCCCTGGAAGAGGGTTCGCAGCGGGTGGATTTTTACCCGCTCATTAACGCACCATGTAGGGAGGGGGGAGCAAGAGCTAGTTTCGTCTAATTTTGGACAACAAACGCATAGACAAAAGAAGAGAAGAGAACGAAACATTCTCGTCTGCGGCGTGTTATTGTGAGCCAAAACCCGGCCAAAACGTGAAAACGACTGCTTCCTATCTATTAAAATTCATGCGGTCTATTCTATTAAAATTCACCCCCCCCCCCCCCCACCCCGTCAGAAAATCTTGGAGCTGTCAGTGCAGAAATCCCACCTGCGCCGCTGGGAGGGGGGGGGGGGAATACCCCTCACCTGGCAGACCCTGCCTATCCCAAAATAATTTCGCACCTAACCCCCCCCCCCCTATTTCCCATAGCAAAATTTTTTAGCGTAAAAGCGACACAAGTTTTGCTTGTGGCGCTGCACCAAATATGTTACGAACAAAAATCCATCCCAAAACTCGCGATTTGTACGTCAATCCACTGGGCCACACCCCTCTTCGAAAAATTGTCGATTTTACCCTCCCTCTGGCCCAATTTTTGTGGGCCCTCACTTCATCCCCCCCCCCCCAACCTTTTCACAAACAAATCAAACAGGACAGCTAGCAGTACCGAGTCGTCGATGAAGTGGTCGGTGCGGCGGCCGACGCAGTAGAGAGAGAGCGGCCTGTGCGTCGCTGTCGACGCGCCGACTGCCGGCGGTGACGATGCCGACGCAGCCGTCCAGGCCGCCGAAGTTGACGGAGTTTCCGAGTTTCTCGGCTATACCCAACTCGGCGCCGTCCATGCGGGTCGGCGGCGCGCCACCAGCTGTCTTCTCGCTTTCCCAACGTCGCAATAGCTTACAAAACGTCCAAAGTTCGGCAATAAAACGAGACGCTTAAGCTCAAAATTGATGACACACCTCCCACTCAACAGCATTCTTCTGGCTCGGTGCTGCCTTTACCTCCAGTTCCGCTTGCACTCGTCCAAAGAATAGCGCCGATCAGACGCGACGCGATGTCGACGTTGAACCGACTGACGACAGCTTCCCATGCGGGACCCAAAGAGGAACAGCTCTTGATCGCCAGTACGCTGTCGAGGATAACCCCGCAGAGGCCTTCTGCTGCTGCACCTGCCGCTCCCGCCACTGCTGCTCCTGTCTTTCGACGACGATTTCTCCATTTTTCAGCGCTTTCCTCGTGTCGACGACAAAAAGTGAGCATGCAGAAAATTGAAATTTTCGGGCGAGTGGCGTATCGTCCTAACCCACTATAATTAGATTTAGAGCGCTCTAATTTTTTTGTCAGCATACGGGCCCTGGTTTGAAACTGTTGTGTCGTTTAATTGTAGTTCATTAGGATAGATATCTTTAGCTAACGTCTGAAAGTCTTCAATGTTTATAACTAGCAGGTCATCCACATACCGAAAGATCGCTTGGTTTGTACGTAGTCTGTAACGACTCAGCCATGTAAATTCGAACCAGCTCAAACAGAGGTCAGCCATGTCACAGCTGGTAGCGCCACCTTGTGGACATCCCTTTATTGTTTTGAACTTGGTGTTAGCAAATACCGTGTACGAATTTTGTAGTATTTCCTTGCATAGCTGTTTTATTTCGTTTTTGTGCAGGGTATTTGCGCCGGCACCTTGTCTAGCATATTGTATTTGTTCGCCCTTTCTGTACAGGTAGTCGCTTTTGGCATTTTTGTGGCATAGGTCAATTATACCATTAATGCCACTCATAATTGTGTCGTGTTTCAGTGAGGGGTACAATGCTGAAAAATCACCGCTGTATATACGCTTCACGTTGGTCATTGTGCGCAGCTGCTCAACAACCTCAAATGAGCTTTTTACTGAGACGTAACGAGTTTGTCCATTTCTGTTGGCTATCATCGCACAGTACCGCTTAAAGTGCAAAGCGTAGTGACTTAGGTAGTGTTTGCACAGTTTCTCAAGTGGTTTTAAACTGGATTGTCTGGCTGCCACGATAGCTCTGAATGCTGGTGGTCTTTTGTGTAATTTCGGGTTGGCAAAAGTATACCGTAAATCCTCCAATAGTGCCCAATAGTGCCCCTGGGGCACTATTGTTTCAATGTCTCTCAAGAGGGTGGCACTATTAATTTCGTCAGATTTTTGCGCAATTTTGCAGCAAAATTTAACATTAAAATGCCTTAAAATGCGCACAGGTAGCCAGAATTTAAAAGTTTAATTGAAATGCGTCTATTTCACACATGATTACACACCATGGATGCACTTTTAATGCAACTGGGTAGCACTCCAAATTTGATTTTGGCGCTAATTTGAAATTGACTTGCTCCCCCCCCCCCCCCGGGGCACTATTTGAGGGGGCTTCTATTGGAGGATTTACGGTACGCATACAGAAGTTGGGGAAGGGTTGGAACGATTAAAAACTCGATCGACTCCGTGTTCGTATTGGGTCGGAAGTAAAGTTTAAAACTGACGGTCGGACGGGCGCACAGTGCGCCGAGCACATCATCTGAAACTGTGTCATCTGATTTTAATTTTAAATCTGAAGGTTTTTTTATCTGGCGTCGAGTCAAACGGGTCTAAACCCCCTTTTCTGATTGATGCGTCAAGTCCGCGATGGCACGTACACACGTACCTACAGTGGTACACACAAACGCGCGGACGCCCCGTCGCGAGACGTCTAGAACAGTAGGGATTTCCTTCCAGGGCGGTTCTCGGCTTCGGTATTTGCTTTAGCGTCTCCTTTCACCGCGTCCACTTTCCCCTTGGATCCTGGGGTGCGTCGGTTTGTCTGTCTGTGTGTCTGTCCGTCTGTCTGTCTGTGCGCAGCGTACGCACGCCCGCAGAGCCGCGTAGGTACATAGCTAACCTGCGTTAGCTGCGCCCTGCTAGAGCGGAGGCATGCCAGCTCGAGCGTGCAAGCCGAGTGAGATCCGCCGGCGTTTCGCGTGAAAAAAAAGTGGCCAATGCAAGACAGCCCTGCATGTATTCAGCGAAGCAGGTAAACAAACGTACGGCGTCTACCGCTTGTTTTTCTTGGCGCACGCATGGCTCAATCGCCTTAAACTCACATTTAAGAATTGTTCGGAGTTTGAAGAGAGCAGCAGCAGAAGACAGCAAGTAGGCATGAATCCGACGGCGCCCAGACTAGAATCGGAAATTCCTCTCAGAGGAGCAGGTCCAGTGGACGCACCGGCACGCAGGCACGCACGCACGCACGCACGCAGGCACGCACGCACGCACGCAGGCACTCACGCACGCACGCACGCACGCACGCACGCACGCACGCACGCACGCACCGACACGTACGCACGCACGCACGCAGGCACGCACGCACGCAGGCACGCACGCACGCAGGCACGCACGCACGCACGCACGCACGCACGCACGCACGCACGCACGCACGCACGCACGCACGCCCATTCAGCTCCGCCACCATATTCCCACGCGATTACAACGACCCATCCGCAAAGCAACCGCCACTCTTACGCGTTCGAGACGTCGGTGGGCCGAGGCGTCGAGCAGAACGCTTCGTTTGGGCTCGCGCTTGCACACATCGTCGTCGGCATCGGCTGCCTAATTCTCGGCCTCTTCTGCGTCCTGCAAACACACGACTGTCCCTACTACTCAGGTTCGTATTCTGCTCGACATCGAGTAAAATTTGCCGTAAAAAGTTATAGTTGACTGAATGAGTTTAGGACTGGGTGCTTCTTTCGCCTACCTGTTGACCGCGCTGGCTGCTCTCTTTGCTATCAAGACGAATCGACAGCCGTATCAGGTATCGATCAATCAGCGGATTCGTGAATCGTTATCTTTCCCAAAATTTCTCAAACCATTCAGCCATCAATTTTTGTATGTATGTAGCTTGCAATTTTTGTATGTAGCTTGCAGCGGCAGTTCATACCCACATGCGATATTTGGACTAGAATATCTATTTTAGGGTTTTAGGTATTTTTGTCTAGAAATCGACCAAAAATTTTTTTTCCTCCCTAGACCTTCTCCTCTTCACCAACTTTTACCACCCCCCCCCCCCCCGAAGGAGCTCGACACCCCGATTCCCAGGTCCAAAGTACAGGTATGTATGTTGTTTGGAGGACTTGAAGCATTAGCCCTGCAATGTAGTCTCCAACACTGCAATACGTGTACCTAAAAACAGGTCGTTCTCCTGATCGTGAGCCTGCTCTCGCTGGCCGTCAGCTGCTTCGGCGTCTACCAGCACGTCGTCAACCTTGTCCGCGCCGGCCACAGCTCCGTCTGTCTCGTGTCGACGCACGACTACGACGCTCTGAGACGCCTCTATACGGACGCGAGTCAACTGGACTTTGACGCGTGCGTCAGAGCGCTGAAACTCGGCCTGGCGCTAAATTCGCTGCTCTGTCTCGGCACGGCACTAGAAGGTACATATACGGTATGCACTAAGGTGCATGTGGCGTACACTGAACACAGAGGCAGTTGCCTGTAGATTGCGCCTTGTAAAACCATTAGAAACAAAAGTAGAGAAAAGGAAATAGCAAGTACATCGTGTAATAGAACACTGTGCAGCTCATACTGTAGTTGTTGAACTTAGTCTTAGTCTTAATGGTCTTAGTGGGGTATACTAAAGAGTGTAGAGACGGAAAGTTACACACCGGCGCCTCCTCCTCCAATTTGAGTAATTCTGAAAAGCGTTTTTCCAGTTATTCTGTCGGCTGCCTCGGCTTGCTTGGCTGCGGCTTGGCTCTTCAAAGCCTCTCACTGATGGAAAACTTTTTTCAATTTCTGACGCAAACGAAAGCCTTGGTTAAGAAGAGTGACTTAGTGACCGCATTTAGACGCTGTTCTTCGTTCCCGATGACACACGCCTGTGCGAATCCATTGCGATTTGCGAACATGTATCGTGCTCTGCTGAGCAATATGTCTCAACACACTTGCAGCAAACGCACACGCACGCACACACACACACACACACACACACACACACACACACACACACACACACACACACACACACACACACAAAACACACCCACACACACACACACACACACACACGCACGCACACGCACACACACACACGCACGCACACGCACACACACACACACACACACACACACACACACACACACACACACAAAACACACACACGCACAGACTTTTAAGTTCCCGTTTTATCCCCTCAGGGCGTCATTGTGAATTGACGGTGGCAATTTTTGCTCACGCGGTACATTAGCAGCCAAATGTGGCGAGGAGGGTTTGTTCTATTTGCGCATTTGCACTATCATCTTGACGTGTACCACCGAGTACCGACGTTGCTTCGTGAGAGTGCGAGCAGTGATCCTGTACGTATAGGTAACGTATACTGTAGTTCGCCACAATCACAGAGTTCATAGACAGTGCACGAGGTTACATGCATATGTATGACCAACAAACGAACAAACGAGATGAGATCAGAGGTAAAGTCGAGTCGAGTCAAAATGTACACAAGCATGCTGAGGTTTCGGATCGTTTTCCTTGTTTTGTGCGATGTGTACGTATACAACTGTGCACTGTTAGTAAAGGTGGTGTCACACTGAGAGTGAAGGATATCCCGCACCTTTGGATGAGTCATATAGAGCTTGAGACATTGAGATCCATTGACAGTAGGGGTACAACGCTTCACAATACAGTAGCTCCTTTTGCCTTGTGTATGCAATTCGAATTCGAACCCGTTCCTCTTCACTCGGCCAGCTGGACGGCGCTTCTGCTGTTGCAGGTGAGACGAATTCGGTGCGATTCCTCCACCGCCAACACATGCGGCCCTTCTGGCCGACCGGGGTAGCTTTGATCCAACAGATTCGCCATGCGCTGTCGGTAGTGGAACGCGGTGGGCAGCGTCGGCTCGCTGTTGCGTCTGATCGACAGCAGATTCACCTGCGAGGGCGGCGTGTGTCGGCGCCGACCGCTGGTCGAGCTTGCAGAGGTCCGTGCAATGGGGAAGTGACCAACATGAACTGCGGGCGTGGCACAAGAAAAAGACACGTGTCCGAATACGAAAGCAGTTACCTGTCTGTAGGAACATTACACTGTATGTACACTCTACCTACACTGTACAGTACTTTTATTCGAGCGTTGCACGGTTGGGAGATATTTAAAATTGAGAACTACGGTATATTAGGGTGAGGCAACTGCTGCACACGTTTGATCCTATATTGTTACCTGTAGGAACACTTTTACGATGACTTCGATGTATACAGGCCAAAATACCGTAGAAAAAAATACTAATGCGTTAAAAAATCTTACAGGAGTAAAATAAATATTGAGCTGGTTGGCATAATCACGTTCCAACTCTTGGTTAAATTCCCTTCTAGTCTGCGTTAGTGGCGTAGTCAAGAGGGAGAAATGGGGAAGCCCACCCCCCCCCCCCCAACCAAAATTCTCCGAAGCTCAATTTTGTTGAATGTGTTGATGAATTGTACATTGTGGCCACATTTTTCGACAGGGTCCACCACATTTTTGCAAAATTAAGTATTTGAACTACCCCGCCCCGGAAATCAAGTCCTGTGGCTGCGGCACTGGTCATTCAAAGGTTCATTTACTGCTGTTCCAGTTTTCTCTCTCTCTGCAAGCGGACCGTGGATGGAGTCGGAACAGGCAGTTCCGGAACCTGCTCGAGTTCTTGTAGTAGAAGATGGGTCCGGCGGCGGAGTTGAGCAGAAAGAGCAGGTTGTTGACGTTGTTCAGCAGGTGGCTCCACTGGGAGACCAGCGCCGGATAATTGGGCTTTAGGAGCCACTCGGAGAGGTTGAGCACGCAGGAGACGCTGTAGCAGCAGAAGAACACTGAAGCGCAAATGGGTTCGAGTGTATAGGTACCCTTGATTAATGAAACGCAATACAGTCTCGCGTCGTATACTGGAAAGACCCGACAGGCGAACCCATCCCTCCACCCCCTTCTCGAAATAACAGAGAGGCGAATTCCGCTCAGAGTGCCACTTTTGAGCGCGCGCCATCGCAGGGGTGAGAATTCAGCAGCGGGTGGTCTACCGCAGAATCCGTAGCTACATATACCATTACCTATGCAAATACAGTTCCGGACTTGATTTTGGCGGAAACCTCAGCAATTCAACACAAGCGCTCGATCCGAGCGTCCGGTTCTGCCAAGTTCAAGCTCCTCTCTCGCCTCCGAAGAGTCGTGAGGAGGGGGGGGGGGACTACGAATCCTCGATCATGGCGACTGCCACTGCCTATCCACCCTTGGTGGAAGAAGGCCAGACGAGTGTTACATATGTACATACCAAGGGGGGGGGGGGGGGTACTGCCCTTTCCGGGCCGCCTTTGGCGGTCACAGAGGCTAAAGCCGCGCCTCCAGTCTGTCCCCCCCCCCGCCCTATACCGGCAGCGACGTGCAGCATCATGCGAGAGGCGGCCATGCCGGTGAAGCTGGCCGCCCTGGCCAGGCCGTTGGCGTGGTGCGCGGACCGCTTGGAGAGGACGCTGTCGCGGCTCTCGTTGCGCTGGAACTGCAGGCGCTTCATGAGCTCCGCGTTGCGGTGCACGCCGCGTGCCACCAGCAGCCCGCACACGAGCACCACGACCAGCGGCAGTACGAAGCCCACCAGGCCGCTCGCCACGTTCTCGTACCTGCGTGGGTGCGTGGGTGCGTGCGTGCGTGCGTGCGTGCGTGCGTGCGTGCGTGCGTGCGTGCGTGCGTGCGTGCGTGCGTGCGTGCGTGTGCTGAGTTGCTTGCACCGCGTACCAGAGAACGAATGCCGGATGACTTCTGAGACCCTTCATGGTGTTGTGAACAGAGCTGCCTTCACCAGCCGGTTTGTACTCCCAGAATCGCACCAGATTGAACAGAGTCGCCTCCACGATGATCAAGATAATCACCCACAACGACTTTCCTCTAAACGAACTGTCGAACTGATCCTGTAGGTCGTACATATTGTAGTCTTGCTACACATGCGCATGCACGCGCGCGCGCGCGTGCGCACGCACGCACGCACGCACGCACGCACGCACGCACGCACGCACACACCTCGTGCAGAGAAACTTGACGTGTAGCGGCTTGCAGACGGCGAGCCAGCGCTCGATGGTGACGGCCACCAGAAGATGGGCGCTCGCCTGCAGCATGGCCGTCGAGAGGAAATACAGCTGCAGACGCGCCACTGGCGACTTCAGCACTGCTAGGGGATGTGAGTGATGGCAGCTTTACGTCAAGATGAACGAGTCATGATTTTGTTCTCTGATTTTCACTGTAAATCAGTGATCAATTGCCGGGAGCCTAGTACAACCGACAGGTTTGAAACGCATTCAGGTCACTTTCACAGATCATTTGTAAAACTTCGAAGAGTAGACTGAATAGACTTTATGACTTACACTAATAAAATATTTTCCCTCAATCAACTAGGTACATCCCCGGTGCTCCGTAGATAGGCAGGCCAAGGGCCATAACGCAGGCGTCGGTCGCGCAAAGGGCCGCCAGGAGTCGATTGATGGAACACTTCCGCAGTTTCATAAACACCAGCCAGCTAACGGTGTTGGCTACGAAGCCGAGCAGGCAGAGGCAGCTAATGACGCCGCGTAAGCTCTCGTTCAACGGTGGCACCAGCCACATTTCGAAGACGTCCGCGAGCTTCGCTAATGTGTACGTTCCGTTATTTGACATCTGAAGGTCGATACACAATTTAGTTTGAGAGGACAGTTGTGTAGGATCAGGATGTAAGAATAGCAAAATTTGAAAGTCAGAAATTGATCTTTAAGAGGCGTTCCACAGAATTTTCAGGCAAAAATTAAACGATAGTCTTGGATTTTGCTAAAAACCACTTAGATGGTTACCCTATGGTCCTCGTTGGGGATTAGGCTTGGTTTGGTGTAAATCGGACCATCGCACCCTTTACAGCACTTCAAAATGTGAGGCGACTGCGAGGCCAGTTTCGACGCCAAAATTTGGACACGATTTTTTCAGCGCCTGTTTCTCATGGTACGAGCGACTCAAACCATACTCTAGGGTATCCATCCAACGCATGTACACTCGTCTCTGTGTTGACCACTTTTCACGTCACTGCACGCTGTGTACGCTGAGTTACAAGTGGCCAAAATTTGAAAAATCGGATTCAGAAATGTGCCAACATCGCTTCGTGCCCCACTCCGATTCTTACGATTTTTTATGGAGTATGTAGCCAACACCTAGGCCTATTCATGCTACAAAATTCAGCATGTCACTCTCTTTGGTGCAAAAGTTATTTTCCCAAAAACTGCATTTTTGACCTTTTTTCGCGGTTTTTTTTGCAGTTTTCTCAGACTTCCACTCCATACTTACGATTTTTTATGGAATCTGTGGCACATCACCTAGGCCTATCAGTGCCACAAAATTCAGCATGTCACTCTCTTCGGTGCAAAAGTTATTCCCAAAAAACTGCATTTTTAACCTATTTTCGCGGTATTTTGCAGTTTTCTCAGGCTCCACCACTCCGATGCTTACGATTTTTTATGAAGTATGTAGCCAACACCTTAGACCTATTCATGCGACAAAATTCAGCATGTCACTCTCTCAGTGCAAAAGTTATTCCCAAAAAACTCATTTTTGGATCGTTTTTCGCATTCTTTGCAGTTTTCTCACGCGCCTCCGCTCCGAAATTGCTGAAACTTGCCACGTGCATGGACCATCTATTGGCCTATGTACGCTGTCAATTGCAGCACGATACTCGTTGCGATGTACATGTTAGTCTGTGAAGACTCAGCATTTCCAGAAAATTTTGTGGTTTATTGGGTGCATTGAATTGGTTTGCTCACTAATCCTGTCATCCACAGACAGCAGAAAAGAAATTTGCAAGGCGACTTTGACAGACCTGGGAATGATGGAATGCGCAATCCGTCATGTCTGGTCGGCTATGCAACAACTCCTGCACTTCTCTGGGGTTGACATGTGCCACACTCATGCAGAAGGGACTGATACACATGATATCCATGTGGAACAGCTGTTGAGTATCCTTGTCATTGATTCGCTGTACATCGTCTTGTGGCCAAGCATGTCCTCTTACAGTGTGCATGGGCCAGTACGTGGTCCATGTACGTTACAAGTTTGAGGCAAATCAGAATAGTGGCGCATGAGAAATTTCTCTGCAAAGAAAAAGAAAAAGAATTTCTCTGCAAAGAGAAAACTGCAAAGAATGCGAAAAACGATCCAAAAATGTAGTTTTTTGGGAATAACTTTTGCACTGACGAGAGTGACATGCTGAATTTTGTAGCATGAATAGGTCGAGGTGTTGGCTACATACTCCATAAAAAATCGTAACATCGGAGTGGTGTAGCCTGAGAAAACTGCAAAAAAACCGCGAAAAAAGGTCAAAAATGCAGTTTTTTGGGAATAACTTTTGCACCGAAGAGAGTGACATGCTGAATTTTGTAGCATGAATAGGCCTAGGTGTTGGCTACATACTCCATAAAAAATCGTAAGCATCGGAGTGGTGGAGCCTGAGAAAACTGCAAAAAAACCGCGAAAAAAGGTCAAAAATGCAGTTTTTTGGGAATAACTTTTGCACCAAAGAGAGTGACATGCTGAATTTTGTAGCATGAATAGGCCTAGGTGTTGGCTACATACTCCATAAAAAATCGTAAGCATCGGAGCGGTGGAGCCTGAGAAAACTGCAAAAAAACCGCGAAAAAAGGCCAAAAATGCAGTTTTTTGGGAATAACTTTTGCACCAAAGAGAGTGACATGCTGAATTTTGTAGCATGAATAGGCCTAGGTGTTGGCTACATACTCCATAAAAAATCGTAAGAATCGGAGTGGTGGCACGAAGCGATGTTGGCACATTTCTGAATCCGATTTTTCAAATTTTGGCCACTTGTAACTAGTGATGGCAATTTTGAGGTTTTTCATTTTTAGGTAGGTAGGTTAGGTAAAACTGGTCACAAAGAAGCCTTAGGTAGGTTAGGTTAGGTAAGCTAGATCTTGCTGCTAGGTAGGTAGGTAATCGGGCAAATTCTTTAGGTTATAGGTAGGTAACTTAGGTAACTCCAAGTGTCAGGCAATAGTGCATGCATGTAGTGTAAACCTCCGAGTAGTGCTTGCCAGCACTATGCATTCAGCTTATCTTTACCCTGGACAGTGTTAGAGGAGGTTTTAAGAGTCTTAACTTTAAACTTCGAAAGTGCTCACCAAATCCAAAATGCAATAATCAAGCTTGTCCACATGTAACAGTGATTTCAGGCTTGCGTGCGTGCGTGCCTGAGGGGGAGAGCGAGTGCGTGCGTGCGTGCATGCGTGCGCGCCGTGAGCGCGTGCCGGTGAGTGAGTGCGTGCGTCCTTGCGTTGGTGTTTGCTTGCGTGCGTGTGTGTGTGCGTGCCTGCCCTGCCTGCCCTGCCTGTTTGCGTGCGCGCGTGTTCGCGTGAGTGCGTGCGTGCGTGCGTGCGTGCGTGCGTGCGTGCGTGCGTGCGTGCGTGCGTGCGTGCGTGCGTGCGTGCGTGCGTGCGTGCGTGCGTGCGTGCGTGCGTGCGTGCGTGCCGGTACGTGGGTGCGTGCGTGCGTTTGAAGTTGCTTGGTTGTTTGCCGTTAACATCCAGTGCGTGAAAACACCTCTTATTAATTAATGAGTGTAAGGAGTGCATACGCTAATGTGCACTTCTTGCTGTATGCGCACAATTCAAATACGGAAAATTTTATAGCATAGCCTACATATTCTAAGAATCACAATCAAATCAGAATCCCCCGTCACAAAATCCTGGATCCGTCACTGATATACTTCACACTTTTCTGCAGCACTAATAGGGTGAGGGCAGATGTTTCAATCTGGGCGAATCCAGAGTACTTGGAGGCGGCAGTATTGCAGGCTTTATGTGAGGCTACCGTGAGTTGAATACACATCAATTTTAAAGCGGACGCCCCGAATCCCCACCCCATGATTGTTCTTCCTATGAAGATCGCCCCTCTGAGCTGAGACTGTATATTACTGTACAACCTATACCATGCTAAGTTTGAGGGAATGATGTCTCGAGTCCAAACCCCGCCCACACACTGATTCAGTAGGTGTTCTTGAGTAGCATTCTCAAAGTAAAACGATTCAGTTTCTGTAGACTACATAGAAGGACCACACTGTATTCCAGGCTACGAATATCTCGACACAGACGAAGCTAACAAAGAAATAAAATTCTTGCCAAAGATCAACAACCCCCAGGCAAATCCGACCGCCGGAAGCGAAAACAACGGCCACGTTCGCCTACTTGTATGTGCAAATGCTTCTGTTTGCACATACCATTTTTTGGCTCCATGTATTTTAGCTTAGGTAGGTAACCTAGTAGGTAACGGCAAAATCTAGGTAGGTAGGTTAGTACAGGTAGCTCGAATTTCGCGCTAGGTAGGTTAGGTTAGGTTACCTAGGCCGAAAAAAGGCTAGGTAACCTACTAGGTAGGTAACCTAGCTAGGTAGGTTGCCATCACTACTTGTAACTCAGTGTACACAGCATGCAGTGACGTGAAAAGTGGTCAACACAGAGTCGAGTGTACATGCATTGGATCACAACCCTAGAATATGGTTTGAGTTAGCTCGTACCATGAAAAACAGGCGCTGAAAAAATGGTGTCCAAATTTTGGCGTCAAAACTGGCCTCGCAGTCGCCTCAGATTTTGAAGCGCTGTAAAAGGTGCGATGGTCCGATTTACACCAAAACCAAGCCTAAAGCCCAAGGTGGACCCTAGGGTATCCATCTAAGTGGTTTTTAGCAAAATCCGTGACTATCGTTTTATTTTTTGCCTGAAAATTCTGTGGAACTCCTCTTAATAGTCGAGGGCGTTATTGAACTGGCCATAGTCGTATATGTACAAGCTACTCATGGCGTTTGCTATAAACAACGGACTATAATTAACGGCAAATTCCGTTGTAGGAGCAAAATCGAGTGTAAAATTAAGTCGCAAAATTAAAAACGCATGTTGTAAAGAGGAAAGAGTGAGCAAATACTTGGACCAGTTGGTAAAACTATATAAGAACTTGTTTAGCTCAGTAAAAAAAGTACAATCTCAGTAAAAGGTTTTAAAAACCACTTAACAGTATTCTTTTTGTTTTTAAGCATGCAATTTGCACAACTTGCACAACTTTGCACAACTTGAGTAAAACGAAATCTGTACCTACCTTTATTCGCTATCGTGTGCAGTACTTCCGCATACCTACATTGCATTGCAGCAGCGCTAATTAGCCAAGAACCAAAAGTGGAAAAAGCGAGCTCTAAAAGCACTGAATAGCATACGCTTTTCCGTTCGAGACATCGCCCTGACGACCGCGGTCCAATGGAGCGGAAACGTTTACATGGACTGCGTGCGTATGTATTCTGCGCAAATCTGGATATATGCTGACGCATTGTAGAACAACTGCACACCCACAACCTTACTGGGTGAAGCGCGTGCCGTATACCTAATTGGGTGCGACAGGGGGAAGTGCGGTTCAGACAGACGGACAAAACAACAAGGTCAAAACGGGCAGCTTCCCCGTCAAAATTATGTGCGATTAGCGCGCCGCCGCTGACCAGGCGGCTATTAAGAAGAGCTTACTGGTAGTGGGTGGTGGGATGGGTCCCCCCCCACCATAGAACACTTGTGGGCCGTATGTTGGAAGCGTCGTCAATCGATAAGAGACAAACAGTGCAGGGAAATCCGCTCTCTTGGGGCCCTGAGCCACTCCACTTAGGCTCGGCGCGGCTTGACCCCGCTGACCAATTAGCGCCGACACATCGGAGAAACAGAGAGCGAATTCCGGGACGCACATCCTGACAAGACACGCACGCACGCACGCACACAAACAACGGGAGCGGGTCCATGTGAACGCTACCTACGCCCACGCACATACCGTACGTGTACAAAGTGGACTTGACTCTCGGAAGCTAACAACTTCCTGAATCGGTACAGATTAGCTCAATCGGGCCGGGCGAGACTCATTTTGTCTAACGGTGTTGTTGTGACAGATGAGTGAACGACAAGAAATAGCCGAATCTCACTCAAGTCGACTAACGCATAACAATCCCCTCCAAGTATCTGTCTGTAGTCTATCTTACAACGTGCACTGCTTACCTAAATAAATGTTTCTGCGAGCGATGTAGGTGGTGGTTGGCACGAATGATGACAGTCGTGTGTTTAGATACGACATGCAATGCCTCACATGCCGACTGGTGGTATGTATACCCAGAGGCACCTACCTGTACGAATTTTTTATTCACTGCGTGCTTATTGACAAAAAGAGACAACGCTACTGCGCGTGCGCACTCAGCAAAGTGACCCACCCTGCAAGACGCAAACTTTGGCCAGCGCATCGCGTGTGCTCCAATGATTGCAGTTGCAGAGCGACAACAGTGACACGGAGAGTTCAGGTACATATATGAAAGAAAGGTGCAAAGTAATGTAGCGGCTGCGGCAGCGTGAGACTCATCCTCCCCCTCCCACTGGGGCCACTTGTCAAGCGCAGGCGTTGACGCTATATCTGTCAGCTGTCATGGTGACTTGGTGGAAGCAGGCACTGCGGTCTAGTACATGTCAACAACAGAGCTGAGCTTCCATGTCAGACCAACGTCTGGAGGTTTTTCTGGAGAGTTGCTGCTGAGCTCGATTATAGAACTAAGACCATCGCATTACTTTCCCTACGCCGTTCTGAAAATGTATTAAAAGTTGAAGAAAAAAAATTACATGGAAGAAGAAGACGGTTTTTTACAGAGCATGTGAACCTACTAGCAGGAGTGCTATAGTAGGAATGATTGTGTCAACACGTGAGTACAGATATTGGAGGGAGACAATAGGGCACTATAGGAGAATGGGCACATGGTTTCAACTTTTGGCTAGACAGGCACTACTGTTGTGGATTCTTTTTGCAGGATTCTTGG
>JASAMY010000550.1:0-32308 GCA_030248085.1 Paralinhomoeus sp. GSCO2_6 | reverse complement strand
CCAGCTGCAGATTCATACACTAAGAGTAACTTTATCGAAGCATATGAGATTCTGTCATTTTGGACACTCATTGCAACTGTGCGCAGTCAGTAGTCAATCCATAACCTCCTGCCAGGCTGCTGCAGATTCATACACTAAGAGTAACTTTATCAAAGCATATCGAGATTCTGTCGTTTCGGACACTCATTGCAACTGTGCGCAGTCAGTAGTCAATCCATAACCTCCTGCCAGGCTGCTGCAGATTCATACACTAAGAGTAACTTTATCGAAGCATATCGAGATTCTGTCATTTCGGACACTCATTGCAACTGTGCGCAGTCAGTAGTCAATCCATAACCTCCTGCCAGGCTGCTGCAGATTCATACACTAAGAGTAACTTTATCGAAGCATATCAAGATTCTGTCATTTCGGACACTCATTGCAACTGTGCGCAGTCAGTAGTCAATCCATAACCTCCTGCCAGGCTGCTGCAGATTCATACACTAAGAGTAACTTTATCGAAGCATATCGAGATTCTGTCGTTTCGGACACTCATTGCAACTGTGAGCAGTCAGTAGTCAATCCATAACCTCCTGCCAGGCTGCTGCAGATTCATACACTAAGAGTAACTTTATCGAAGCATATCGAGATTCTGTCATTTCGGACACTCATTGCAACTGTGTGCAGTCAGTAGTCAATCCATAACCTCCTGCCAGGCTGCTGCAGATTCATACACTAAGAGTAACTTTATCGAAGCATATCGAGATTCTGTCATTTCGGACACTCATTGCAACTGTGCGCAGTCAGTAGTCAATCCATAACCTCCTGCCAGGCTGCTGCAGATTCATACACTAAGAGTAACTTTATCGAAGCATATCGAGATTCTGTCATTTCGGACACTCATTGCAACTGTGCGCAGTCAGTAGTCAATCCATAACCTCCTGCCAGGCTGCTGCAGATTCATACACTAAGAGTAACTTTATCGAAGCATATCGAGATTCTGTCGTTTCGGACACTCATTGCAACTGTGCGCAGTCAGTAGTCAATCCATAACCTCCTGCCAGGCTGCTGCAGATTCATACACTAAGAGTAACTTTATCGAAGCATATCGAGATTCTGTCATTTTGGACACTCATTGCAACTGTGCGCAGTCAGTAGTCAATCCATAACCTCCTGCCAGGCTGCTGCAGATTCATACACTAAGAGTAACTTTATCGAAGCATATCGAGATTCTGTCGTTTCGGACACTCATTGCAACTGTGCGCAGTCAGTAGTCAATCCATAACCTCCTGCCAGGCTGCTGCAGATTCATACACTAAGAGTAACTTTATCGAAGCATATCGAGATTCTGTCATTTTGGACACTCATTGCAACTGTGCGCAGTCAGTAGTCAATCCATAACCTCCTGCCAGGCTGCTGCAGATTCATACACTAAGAGTAACTTTATCGAAGCATATCGAGATTCTGTCATTTCGGACACTCATTGCAACTGTGCGCAGTCAGTAGTCAATCCATAACCTCCTGCCAGGCTGCTGCAGATTCATACACTAAGAGTAACTTTATCGAAGCATATCGAGATTCTGTCGTTTCGGACACTCATTGCAACTGTGAGCAGTCAGTAGTCAATCCATAACCTCCTGCCAGGCTGCTGCAGATTCATACACTAAGAGTAACTTTATCGAAGCATATCGAGATTCTGTCATTTCGGACACTCATTGCAACTGTGCGCAGTCAGTAGTCAATCCATAACCTCCTGCCAGGCTGCTGCAGATTCATACACTAAGAGTAACTTTATTGAAGCATATCGAGATTCTGTCGTTTTGGACACTCATTGCAACTGTGAGCAGTCAGTAGTCAATCCATAACCTCCTGCCAGGCTGCTGCAGATTCATACACTAAGAGTAACTTTATCGAAGCATATCGAGATTCTGTCATTTCGGACACTCATTGCAACTGTGCGCAGTCAGTAGTCAATCCATAACCTCCTGCCAGGCTGCTGCAGATTCATACACTAAGAGTAACTTTATCGAAGCATATCGAGATTCTGTCATTTCGGACACTCATTGCAACTGTGCGCAGTCAGTAGTCAATCCATAACCTCCTGCCAGGCTGCTGCAGATTCATACACTAAGAGTAACTTTATCGAAGCATATCGAGATTCTGTCATTTCGGACACTCATTGCAACTGTGCGCAGTCAGTAGTCAATCCATAACCTCCTGCCAGGCTGCTGCAGATTCATACACTAAGAGTAACTTTATCGAAGCATATCGAGATTCTGTCATTTCGGACACTCATTGCAACTGTGCGCAGTCAGTAGTCAATCCATAACCTCCTGCCAGGCTGCTGCAGATTCATACACTAAGAGTAACTTTATCGAAGCATATCGAGATTCTGTCATTTCGGACACTCATTGCAACTGTGCGCAGTCAGTAGTCAATCCATGACCTCCTGCCAGGCTGCTGCAGATTCATACACTAAGAGTAACTTTATCGAAGCATATCGAGATTCTGTCATTTCGGACACTCATTGCAACTGTGCGCAGTCAGTAGTCAATCCATAACCTCCTGCCAGGCTGCTGCAGATTCATACACTAAGAGTAACTTTATCGAAGCATATCGAGATTCTGTCATTTCGGACACTCATTGCAACTGTGAGCAGTCAGTAGTCAATCCATAACCTCCTGCCAGGCTGCTGCAGATTCATACACTAAGAGTAACTTTATCGAAGCATATCGAGATTCTGTCATTTCGGACACTCATTGCAACTGTGCGCAGTCAGTAGTCAATCCATAACCTCCTGCCAGGCTGCTGCAGATTCATACACTAAGAGTAACTTTATCGAAGCATATCGAGATTCTGTCATTTCGGACACTCATTGCAACTGTGCGCAGTCAGTAGTCAATCCATAACCTCCTGCCAGGCTGCTGCAGATTCATACACTAAGAGTAACTTTATCGAAGCATATCGAGATTCTGTCGTTTCGGACACTCATTGCAACTGTGTGCAGTCAGTAGTCAATCCATAACCTCCTGCCAGGCTGCTGCAGATTACAGTTCTCACACAGTCTCACATGCACATACATACATACACATACGCGACCATACATATACATCCAGATATAAAAAATTTAGCCTTTCAGACGATACGATGGAGGGCTTGTTAACTCAGAGTGGTCTGGGGAGAGTGTATAATTATGGGGGGGGGGCAATTATGGGGTTTTACGGTATGTGAACAACAACAAAGTGCACACTTGCAAATCTTGAAGTAGATATTCTGGTCAACAACGTAGTACATATTATATGTATTCTTGCCAATGACAATGTACATTCTTGCCAAAAATCAAGTCCATTCCTGTAAACCCAAATTCGACGTCGTAGATCTCGTCTTCCACTGCGCGGGATTACGAGTCGATTCGAAGAGCAATGAAGTCGCTCCAGGCAGAATTGCGCTGCTCGAGACTGGAGATGGCGCCAGCGTTCCCAATGCGCTCGTATGTAGGTGAAGTTGTTCTGGAGTTCGTGCAGCGCCTGGAGCTGCTCGTCGGGAGGGAGCGGGACATCGAGAGGACGCGGGATTTGGAGCTTGTCGCACAGGCCCTTCAGCGGTGCAGCGGTAGGGGCGGGGCAATGCCTGACCGAACCGGGCCAGACATCCTCCACGCTTCGCCACTTTTGTTGCTGGCGATGCCGTGTTCGATATACGTACCAGAGCAGCAAGCCAAGCCGAGCGGCCGAGAGCGCGAGAGACACGCGCCCGCCGCCGATCACACACGAGCCGCGTGAACAGCGATAGCGCGGCGAGCACGAAAAAGCGCGCCTGGCTGGCGCCAACCGCTGGATATACGTGCATGACGCATACGTTGCGCCTCGCTGAGTAGTGAGCAGCCGCGTCTGGGGCCACACCCGCGAAACTTGAACTTCCGCCACTTATGCGTGTTTATGAACACGGTAGTATATTTACGCGCAAATTTGAATTTGCGCACAAATTCAAATTTACGCAAAGTGGCAGAAATTTAAATTGGCAGGCAAAAGGTCCCAGACACGGCTCGAACCCCGCATCTCACGCGTGATGAGCTGAACCTTTAGTCATAGTGCTACGCTGCCTGCTACACGCGTCCTTTAAATTGTACCTACATAGCAGTCGATAGGGCAAGGGCTAGGCTCGAACTCACGGGCTTACGCGTGCTAGCCAGCGCGCCTAAACCATTAAGCTATTAAGCTAATAGGACTAGCGAAAGCTTGTTGGAATTCGCGCCAATATAGCAGTCGCTCATGTTGCATCATCTGCAAGGGGATGTACAGTATTTTCCAGTCAAGACCAAGTTCACGCACTCACGCACGTACGCGCGCGCGCACGCACGCACGCACGCACGCACGCACGCACGCACGCACGCACGCACGCACGCACGAACGAACGAACGCCCGCACGCACGCACGCACGCACGCATGCACGCACGCACGCACGCACGCACGCACGCACGCACGCACGCACGCCCGCACGCACGTACGAACGCCCGCACGCCCGCACGCACGCACGCACGCACGCACGCACGCACGCACGCACGCACGCACGCACGCACGCATGCATGCACACAGACAGGCACGCACGCACGCACCAATGGCAATGCCAGACACAGAAATATGCGGAGAATGCAGACACCTTTGCCGCCTACGTGCGCGCCCGTCGCCCCCTTGCACTCGAGTAAACGTTACAGAAAAAAAGTGCGGAATGCAGACGCTTGGTCACCCAGACAGAGAAAAACAACTGGCCGCGACCACGCCTCTTTCCATCCTCCAAAAATTCGCCCAGTCCCCTTTATTCGGTCCAGGGTATAGACACGCTTGATTACACGCGCGCCCCAACAAATAGCGGTGTTTGAGATGAAAAAGATAACGAATGCAGGCAGTGCGATCGTGAATCATGCTTCTGTTCTGACAGGAGATTGAAAAGGCCCTGTGAATAGAGGAGGAAGACCTAAGAACGCACTATGCTAGAGTTTCTGTACTGTAAATCTCTCGGATCAGAAAAACTTTTGGACTTTTCGGACAGTGACAGCGTGTTAGGAAGTTTTACTGTCCGAACCAGTACACACTAAAAGTTGTTAAAAGTTGTTGAGCAAGTGCATTGTACAATGTAGGTATGTACTTACCTACAAGTAGAGGCTGCAGTTCTCATGCTGCTGACCAAGGTAAGCTCGGGCAAGCATCGCAACCAGCAAAGTTTGCGTGAAAAGAAGTGTATTGTAGTGTCGCCAATGATCTCAAGTTAGTTGAGCCCGATTTATAACCATGGGGCACGGACACGGGCATGGCAAGAGACACGGACACCCTCGATTCATAACCGTGGATCTGTCCCCCCGACAGTCCGCAGACACGAGTTGGCCAACTTTTATTTTTGCCTCCAGACACCCGTGTCCCTTGCTTCGTTAGCAATCCCACGCAGTGCTAAGGACGGACATCCGTGTCCGTGTCCCACGGTTATAGACCAGGCTTTAGTACACTACATGTATTGTACGTACAATGTAAACGGTGTTTTTTTAAATTAACACATTTCTTTTTTGAATAACTTTTGTTTCCGTTATCGGATTGTTATGAAATTTGGAACACTTATACTCAAGACTTTAGGATTTTGTCTGAAAAAAGAATCGTCGAATTCGGTGGAAAATTCCGAGAGTTATGGCGCTCCGAATCAAATGTCTCGTTTTTTGGCAGATCTTACGAACGAAATCGGTCGAATCGTAACTATCCAGTACTGTATGCCAAATTTCAAACGCGAAATTTTGCTTTTGGTTGGCGCAGTTCGTCTAATATGGTCGGCGCTCAGTATTCTCGAACAGGGGGCGGCTGACCGTGGAGTTTCTCCAGTGCGGCGGTTCGTACGCCGCGTTCTCGCGTAAGCTGAAGTCAGAAGGCGCTTTGGACGGAACTTTCAACCACCCAGCCAACAAACAATGAAGGCGTGGGTCAAGAAGCTGGAGCTTAGCGGCTCTACGGCCAACAGCCCTCGCTCCCCTCACCTGCTCACTGCCGAGCTGTGCGAGACGATCCGACGCCACGCGGACGAGCATCCAACGATGTCTCTGCGGAAGCGGTCCCAAGAGCTTGGCGTCAGCACCAGCTCCATCTGGAAGGTTCTGCGGCACCGCTACCACTTCCATCCATACCGCTACACCAGGACGCAAGCTCTGCATGAGTCCGACATCGCTGCCCGTGCCGAATTCGCGGCTACCATGCAGGCAATGATTGCTTTGGAACCCGACTTGCTGGACCGGCTGTGGTTGTCGGACGAGTCCCACTTCCACCTCAACGGATTCGTGAATTCGCAGAATGCTCGGTACTGGGGCACGAATAACCCAAAGCTCTGCACGCAGGTGCCGCTCTACTCGCCGAAAGTCACCGTCTGGTGTGCCATCAGCGCCAGTGGCATTCTGGGACCTTACATTTTTGAAGTTGGACAGACGGTGGATCAAGTGGTGTACCAGAAGATGCTGGAAGACTTCGTCATCCCGCATCTTACCATAACTAACGACCAGTGGTTCCAGCAGGATGGCGCCACTCCGCACACCGCTGCTGCGACCATTCAGCTGCTTCGCGAGCACTTCCCTGACCGGCTCGTGAGCAAGCGTGGCGACATCGAGTGGCCTGCCCGTTCGTGTGACTTGACGCCGTGCGATTTCTTTCTGTGGGGCTACCTGAAGGACGGAGTATACGCGAGCAGCATTTCAACGCTGGACGAGCTCAAGGCCAACAGCACCACCGAGATCAACGCCATCCCGCCCAACATGTTGCAGCGTGTCGCACGGAACTTCGAGAGACGCCTGCAACTGTGCGAGGAGAACGACGGAATCTGCGTCCAGCCGCTGCTCGACTGAAACCGCCCCCTCTCCGTTAGCGCCCCGCCGCCGCCTCTCCGTTACTCACGATTCGACCGATTTCGTTCGTTAGATCTGCCAAAAAACGAGACATTTCATCCGGAGCGCCATAACTCTCGGAATCCTCCACCGAATTCGACGATTCTTTTTTCAGACAAAATCCTAAAGTCTTGAGTATAAGTGTTCCAAATTTCATAACAATCCGACAAAGGAAACAAAAGTTATTCAAAAAAGAAATGTGATAATTTAAAAAAACATCCTATATGTACACTCACTTACGCTTACACTTAAGAGGCGTTCCACAGAATTTTCAGGCAAAAAACAAAACGATAGTCACGGATTTTGCTAAAAACCACTTAGAGGGATACCCTAGGGTCCACCTTGGGCTTTAGGCTTGGTTTGGTGTAAATCGGACCATCGCACCCTTTACAGCGCTTCAAAATCTGAGGCGACTGCGAGGCCAGTTTTGACGCCGAAATTTGGACACGATTTTTTCAGCGCCTCTTTCTCATGGTACGAGCGACTCAAACCATACTCTAGGGTATCCACCCAACGCATGTACACTCGACTCTGTGTTGACCACTTTTCACGTCACTGCACGCTGTGTACGCTGAGTTACATGTGGCCAAAATTTGAAAAATGGGATTCAGAAATGTGCCAACATCGCTTCGTGCCACCACTCCGATTCTTACGATTTTTTATGGAGTATGTAGCCAACACCTAGGCCTATTCATGCTACAAAATTCAGCATGTCACTCTTTTTGGTGCAAAAGTTATTCCCAAAAAACTGCATTTTTGACCTTTTTTCGCGATTTTTTTGCAGTTCTTGCAGGCTCCACCACTCCGTTGCTTACGATTTTTTCTGGAGTATGTAGCCAACACCTAGACCTATTCATGCTACAAAATTCAGCATGTCACTCTCTTCGGCGCAAAAGTTATTCCCAAAAAACTACATTTTTGGACCGTTTTTCGCGTTCTTTGCAGTTTTCTCACGCGCCTCCACTCCGAATTTGCTGAAACTTGCCGCGTGCAGGACCACCTATTGGCCCGTGTACGCTGTCAATTGTAGCACGATACTCGGTGCGATGTACCTGTTAGTCTGTGAAGACTCAGCTTTTCCAGCAAATTTTGTGGTTTATTGGGTGCCACTGCATTGAATTGGTTTGCTCACTGATCCTGTCATTCACAGACAGCAGAAACGAAATTTGCAAGGCGACTTTGACAGACCTGGGAATGATGGAATGGCGCGCTCTGGTCGGCTATGCAACAACTCCTGCACTTCTCTGGGGTTGACATGTTCAACACTCATGCAGAAGGGACTGATACACATGATATCCATGTGGAACAGCTGTTGAGTATCCTTGTCATTGATTCGCTGTGCATCGTCTTGTAGCCAAGCATGTCTTCTTACAGTGTGCATGGGCTAGTAGCTGGTCCATGTACGTGACAAGTTTGAGCCAAATCAGAATAGTGGCACATGAGAAATTTCCAAAAAGTCCAAAAATGTAGTTTTTTGGGAATAACTTTTGCGCTGAAGAGAGTGACATGCTGAATTTTGTAGCATGAATAGGTCTAGGTGTTGGCTACATACTCCATAAAAAATGGTAAGCAACGGGGTGGTGGAGCCTGCAAGAACTGCAAAAAAATCGCGAAAAAAGGTCAAAAATGCAGTTTTTTGGGAATAACTTTTGCACCGAAGAGAGTGACATGCTGAATTTTGTAGCATGAATAGGCCTAGGTGTTGGCTACATACTCCATAAAAAATCGTAAGAATCGGAGTGGTGGCACGAAGCGATGTTGGCACATTTCTGAATCCCATTTTTCAAATTTTGGCCACTTGTAACTCAGCGTACACAGCGTGCAGTGACGTGAAAAGTGGTCAACACAGAGTCGAGTGTACATGCGTTGAATGGATACCCTAGAGTATGGTTTGAGTCGCTCAGAGAGACACCATGAGAAAGAGGCGCTGAAAAAATCGTGTCCAAATTTCGGCGTCAAAACTGGCCTCGCAGTCGCCTCACATTTTGAAGCGCTGTAAAGGGTGCGATGGTCCGATTTACACCAAACCAAGCCTAAAGCCCAAGGTGGACCCTAGGGTATCCCTCTAAGTGGTTTTTAGCAAAATCCGTGACTATCGTTTTATTTTTTGCCTGAAAATTCTGTGGAACGCCTCTTAAAGATTGCTCTGCCTATGTCCAAAAGTTTCGCTGTCCGAAAGTTTTTCGATTTACAGTACGGTAGTTGTCGTCTAGTCGCTGTCGCTGACTGAGTCATGCTTGACGCGTTTCTTCCCGTACGCCGTAGTCGAAGGGTTGACAAGCTAAAATACAAACTGCGTGTTTCGCATGCGACGCCGACAAGCATGTGCAACTACACATACGTTGAGTTTGACGCCTACTGTAAAAGTGGGCGGGAATTCGCTCGTCGTGGAGAACGGCTTGAACTGCTCGTTTCGGACGGGCAAGAAGGCCCCCCACTCGTACGATGTCCTCCAGTCCACTCGGAAATGCGAACAACATTTTTCTTTCCTTGAGAAAATTTGGAAATTCTCCAGCAATCGTCGCCCTTCAATAAGTACATGGAACTTTTCTTTCTGCTAGATGCATATGTACAAAAGAAAAACGCTTACATCACTCCATACTGCTCCGCCTTTGCCTGATCCGCCAGAGCTGCGACATAAACGAATGCGCTAAAATTGTGTTGCGCTTAAAGTGGGTTACAGCGTATGGACTAGATATGTACATGTACCAGTCAAAGCCCATTCTGTGCAGGCCGACGACCAAGTGCATCTTCTCGGCTACCGACCGATAAATGAACGCTTTTCCAGACGCTAAGCTGGCAAAGCAGCCTCTGATGTCGTCGTGGACGCTGACCACTAAAGGGACTGTGCAAATTATGCAGTCGTCAACAGCCAGCTCAACAGCCAAATAAACAGCAATCAGCAATCAAATCTTTTACCCCCACACTTCTCCTCGTCAATGAGGTGGGCGTTGAGCGCCTCACGGCTTGTGTGCTCTCTTGAGCAGAGCGGGCAACAGAACGCCGCGTGAAACTTGCACGTGAGGTAATGTCGCTTCTTCTCCTCTAGCGTGCCAATAAAGCTGCACCCGTTCTAGAGTTTATTCATAGTTAGACAGCTGTTTCTATCAAGACAGCTACAATTGTTGTAAAGGCCCGGTATCTTATACATAACTTAGCCAGAACTTAGCAGAGGTACGGATTGCATTGCTCACATGAGAAAACAGCGGTAGAATGATTAGGAATTGCACTGAGTATTTGAAGTGCCGTGAGTATTTGATGTTGTGGTGAGATACATTGTAGGTGTCAGAGGGAAGGTGTAACTTAGTTATCGGCATTAGCTGGCTGCCACAGCCATATACTCACGTTCACATTGAGGCAATTGGTGATGAATCCCGACTCCAGCACACGATTGCCCAGCCTGTAGGGACGAAAATCCTGCAACGACCGCAATGCCATATGGTACATGTCGTCACATACCTATACATGTAGATACATTGTGGTGCGAATAGGTACTAGGGATGAGCATGGGCTGGGCCGGCCCGGCCGGGCCCGGCCCTGCCCGGCCCATGGGCCGCGCTGGGCCGGACTCCCAGGCCCATCCTGTGGGCCGGGCTGGGCCGGGCCTGCGTTTTGGGGGTGTGGGCCGGGCCGGGCCGGGCCGGACGTTCTTGGCTGAAACATAGGAGTCTACATTGTATGTTATGCATATTGTAAGTAACGGCGACTATTCAGCAGAAAAGAGGCGTTAAGGACGCGAGCGCGCCTAATAGTTCGTCGTGACGGCGTCGTCTCACTGTGAATCGAGCTCGTTGGTCGCGACGTTGCCGTCGCCGTTGCCGTCGCCGTTGCCGTTTTCGTTGTCGTCACGGCCCTTAGACCGTGAGGCACAGACGAGCAGACAACAGACGTGAAGCGACGACGACGACGTGGCACTAAAAGGCATGGGCATCTGGCGCTAGCCAAGCCTCACGTCCATCGCGAGCAAGGTGCTCGTGACGACTGCCAGCTCGGCGCCCTCCAGGCGCCGCCTCTACATCACTGGCTTGGCGGCGATAATACATCAGACATGGGCAGCGTCTTTTTTTTCTCAACAAACCATTTGTGAGCGGTCAACTGCAATTGACAAACACGGTCAATCTTGAGGCCAAAAAATGATTGTAAGCTGTTAAGCCAGAAGCGCCATTCTCTGTGTATGTGTAGTGAAAAAACGCGAACTGGCGTACGTACATGTACAACTTATTTTAGTGCACCACTGTACTTATTTTCTTGGGATGGGCCGGGCCGGGCCGGGCCTGGAATTTGAGCAGTTGGATGGGCCGGGCCGGGCCTGGGCCTGGTTTTTGCCACGTGGGCTGGGCCGGGATGGGCCGGACTATCTGGTGGGCCGGGCTGGGCCAAGATCTTCAGGCCCATGCTCATCCCTAATAGGTACACGTATGTACCTACATACGTACATACGTACAACATATTATTGATACCAGCGTGTACATATCGCGGAAATTCTAAAAGCAAAGTGCTTTAAGTCGTCATGACAGACTGGGCAAATCAGCGGCTCCAATCTGTTTTTGCACGCCTGGCACAGCGTATGCTGTTCCAGATCCGTGTGCAACGTGTCGAATGGTCCTTCTTGCTGGCAAGCGACGCACACCAGACTGTTGGCTACTATTCGTCGGTAGTCCATTTGGCTAGGCAGACAGGCGCACTTGCGGCCGATCGAGACGAGCGAGAAGAAGTGAGAAGAGAACGAACGAGCGCTAGCGAACGAGCGTTCGCGCCTTATCTCTCTCTTGAGAGCAGCCTGCATGCAAACGCCGTTGGTGGTGGAAGGCGCCGTCTAGGCGCCTCTGACGGCCAGCCACCGGAAAGGCGCGTGTACGCGGACAGGCACAGTCATACGCCGGCACATACCGTTAATCCTCCAATAGAAGCCCCCTCCATCCTCCATCCTCCAATGGGCACTAGACAACGCTAGACGACTGCGCACACAGAACAGCTAGGGCTGGCGCGCTATCCACGGTACGCTAACGCACTAAATCTTGTTGGACGCGCTCTTTGCCGTCTTTAACATTGCAGTCTTCACATGCAGTAACAGAAGTGCATAAACATGTTGTACGCTACGCGTTTTAGCGAAATTCACGGGCAGTGGTGTTTTGTCTATTCCTTCCATCCAAAGGGGCGGCTGTTATGATTCGCATCAAAGATACGCTTGAGATCGCTGGTGATCGCTAGTCGTTTGGTTGTCTCCTTTCTGGAGTAGAGCTGCGCCACCTTTAGGTCCCGGCGTAGCACGTCGTACTCTTGACCGAAGTGAATCGCGTGTTGCCCTGGCTCAGCACGAGCTCCTTCAGTGTGTCGGCAGTAATAGCTGTCTGCTTCGACAACGAAAACCCCTTTGATTTTGTCTAAACAAATGCCACAAACATCTCAAATCTGATTAATTTGAGCTCAGATGCATAGCAAACTTGCCATGGTCTTTTCGACTTCCCTGGCGTCGTTTGTCGTGTCGGAGTACCAAATGGAGTAGGACTTCGAGCCGGTGCTAGCAAAGCGCTTGATGCGCATGCTGTAAGGTTCGTGTTCGAACTCGCCCAGCGACGAGCCAATTCTGATGCCTAGGTCCTTCTCAACGTCCGTCTGCTCCGGTGCAGCAAACATTATCCAGTCCTAAATTTTTTACAACGAACAAATTGTTGTGCACTGACTGAAACTGTAAACCGAACTGTGTCTCAGTAAAGCAGCCACTCATAGGGGACTTTGTAGAGCGCGTCAATCAACGTTTTACGGGCATAGCTGAAAATGCAAAACTCTAGCGATTACGCGGCTGCTCACTACTAGCTGCTCTAAGCTACGCTTGCGACTATGTCCTGCACTGGCTACGATGTCTAGCACTCGATGTAGGGCACTCGAGAGCACTCGATATTATAGCGACAGGGAGAGCTTGCCCAGCGAGGGCCCGCGACTCGCCAAAAAGCGACATTATTTGGATGCTGAGAGCAGCCACAGCACTAGGGAGTTTCTCCTATCAGCAGGTACTAAACAACTGAAAGTGCTTTCTCCCTGTGTGTGTGAAATGAGACTCTTTTCTCCTACGATTCCAATGACACGTATAATTACCTATGTATATACCTAATGCTCTTGCGTCTCGAGTACGCATGCGCTGGATAAGAGGACTATTGTATAGCAGGGTCCACATCTGTGGCTCTCGATACATTTATTTGGAACGGACCATGGCTGTGCTTTCAGGCATGTGGCGCTCGAGAAGAGTACAACCAATTCGAGATTGTAATTGGTCGCTGTAATCAAAATGGCCAACCATTGCACAGAAGATCCAGCAGAATTGTACCTACTTACCGTAAATCCTCCAATAGTGCCCCCGGGGCACTATAGTTTCAATGTCTCTCAAGAGGGGGGCACTATTAATTTCGTCAGATTTTTTTCGCAATTTTGCAGCAAAATTTAACATTAAAATGCCTTAAAATGCACACAGGTAGCCAGAATTTGAAAGTCTAATTGAAATACGTGTATTGCACACATGATTACGCACCATGCATGCACTTTTAATGCAACTGAGTAGCATTCAAAATTTGATTTTGGCGCGAATCTAAAACTGACTTGCCACCGGGTGCACTATTGGAGGGGGGGCTTCTATTGGAGGATTTACGGTATACATACCTACTGTATCTGTATCTGAATGTGCTAAATCAAATGGCGGCAGTTATTCGTCAAGAGTGGAGCCTTTCCGGGATTCTTGGCGTCAGCTGATTCTTGGCCGCGAAACGTCGCGTTCCCATAAGTCTTGTGATTTCTTCGCAATTGCGTGTTGTTGCTGCTTTTGCTTAGCGCTTGTGCTTGCACTTGCAGCAGGGTCACTACGCGCGTCACCGTCACTATACATGTGCCGGAACACGACACACAACACAGCACTGTAGATATACCATGTAATGTAATCTAAATTGTAAACAGGCGAAAGCCTCCAATACGGCAATATGGCGATGGACAACCCTCATAAGCATATGGTGCGCTGGCGTTGATCCTTGGCCAAGTTTTCAATAATTGTGACCGATTCCTTCTCTGCCATAGCAGAACCAGCCCCCTGGGCTTTGAAAGCAGTCACAGCCGACGTTGTGGCGCCTGTAACAGATGCGCTGATAAACTTAGGCCGTCCCCTATGCCCCCCATGTCCCCTATCCCCTTAAGTGCCAGTACCCCAGTGGCCAGGGGACGAAAGTTGAAACGGCCGCTAGAATGCCAGATCTAGATCGTCCCGGGAACTTAGATGCATGATGCGTTAAAAAGAGCCAATCTTGATCTGAAAGTGTTGGACCTAGATGCGGCACTTTTTCAGTTCGCCTCTTACGACCTAATTCTAAATAGCCTGAGGAATGATGTACATCTAGGTCCAGGTTTTGTTAGCACACTGAACACAAGTATGACTGTCGTTAAATTGGTGTTGTTTTGGTGACAGTAGGGCAATTTTTGTGCTTCACTCTGGAAACTCTGTACCATTCCAGAACGTTTGGGGAAGGATTGTCGCATTTTGTTATGAGCTGTTGTCAGGGGAAACAAGGGGACTGAAAAATTTCCTGGATCAAGGTTTCTGTGTAAGTTGTCTTAAGCCAGCCTGCTAGTTGTCAGTTAGACATCCCTGACTATTGTTCTAGATCTACACGGACCGATACTACACCAGTGTGTACATGAATTATGCAATGGCACAAATAAAAACGTACTTCTGTGGCACTCTGAGGCGGGAGCAGAGAAGTCATCTGCCTACTGAGATTATGATGGGAACCTGGCGAAATTCGACTCCTGATATTGTGAAAAATTTGCCACGCGGCTACTACATCCGCCGCTACACCAACAGCAGTGAGTGTCAGTGTTGTTAACCTAGATCATTGAGATACAATGTTTTTTTTTGTGACATTTAAAAAAAGCGGTTGGGGCTTTCACCCACTCCCCGAAGGGAGGCACCTGGCCCAGCTGGTTGAGCGTTTCCGCTTTTACCAGTGTGCCCTGCTGCCGTCAGGTGTCAACTGACCACACAACATCACCCATGTGGGTGAAATTGTGCAGCCAGCAGGCAGCAGGTACACGACAGTTTCCAAAAGGCGCGGGCTCTAGGCCACGACCAGCCTTATTGGTCACTGCCATGCACATTTAAAAAAAGCGGTTGGGGCTTTCACCCACTCCCCGAAGGGAGGCACCTGGCCCAGCTGGTTGAGCGTTTCCGCTTTTACCAGTGTGCCCTGCTGCCGTCAGGTGTCAACTGACCACACAACATCACCCATGTGGGTGAAATTGTGCAGCCAGCAGGCAGCAGGTACACGACAGTTTCCAAAAGGCGCGGGCTCTAGGCCACGACCAGCCTTATTGGTCACTGCCATGCACATTTAAAAAAAGCGGTTGGGGCTTTCACCCACTCCCCGAAGGGAGGCACCTGGCCCAGCTGGTTGAGCGTTTCCGCTTTTACCAGTGTGCCCTGCTGCCGTCAGGTGTCAACTGACCACACAACATCACCCATGTGGGTGAAATTGTGCAGCCAGCAGGCAGCAGGTACACGACAGTTTCCAAAAGGCGCGGGCTCTAGGCCACGACCAGCCTTATTGGTCACTGCCATGCACATTTAAAAAAAGCGGTTGGGGCTTTCACCCACTCCCCAAAGGGAGGCACATGTTATGAACCTACGTCATGAATTGTACAGTGTTTTCTCTAGGTGAAACAATGGCACTCAGTTGGATGGACAACACCTTGGTCACCTTTCTTACCTCAATCACCGAATCGACTGAGCAGCCATCCTACTGCACAAGAAAAGGGAAAGACAGCAGTGGCAAACCATACAAGATGACAATTACAGAACCTCACTGCGCGCGAGACTACACTGAAAACATGGGAGGAGTGGATATCCAGTGAGCAAATGAATCTAGGTATGTATGACTTGTTTGTTGTGATCTAATTCCCAATTTAGTGATCAGCACTGCGCTTTGACTAAGCACCACCACCGCAGCCGCCGGTGGTACGTGTCTGGAGTCTTTCTGCAGGGTCTTGCCTGGGCTGTTTCAAACAGCGTTGTTCTTTTCAATGACTTCAACGAAAAAAAGTTGAGACAATCAGATGCAAAGCAGTTGTTGTCAACTGAGCTAAAAGACTGCTTTGCACATGATCAAAGAAGATCAAGATTCAGCAAAAGGGTCGGACGAAGATGAAGGTGATGACTTAGAGCAGTTCAGTCCTACTGACGTGGCACCTGCTGCCCTCTCGACTGAGACTGTTTCGAAATTGAGACTAGATGAGAAGGGCCACTACCCCCGCAAGTTTGTTGGCCGCAAGCGTGAGTGCGTGGGGCATGCGCACAGAGTTGAAACGAAGTATTTCTGCTGCAAATGTCACGTCTTTCTCTGCGATCGTGGCTGCTTTGGGCGCTTCCATACTTTCAAACACTATCTTTATAGTGAAGACGCCACAAAGCAGTCTCTCAGAAGGAAGACACAGTACTGAAAATGACACAAATTGATCTAGCTGCATCATCCAAGTGATTGCTTGCGTCTTTCAGCTTTTGTTGTCTTTTGGCGTGTTCGGTCTTGTCCAGGCGTGATGTTGCGGTGCTGGAATGGTGCATGTTGTGTGGAACGGGTTCGCTGTGCTTTCATATTGCACAAACACCATTTCGTGCGCACACTCGCAACCATGGAAAAAGTAATCTAGGTCCACACTTATTTTGAGGCATATTTTGCAGATAGCAATCTAGCTAGGCGCTTTTGTGAAACTTGATCTATGCACCCTTAACACACCATAGATCTTGATCCCCCGGGGAACCTAGATCCAAAAATTTAAAAAATAAAATAAAAATTTGCACTTTACACCTAGATCACAGCTTTTTACGACCTAGATCGGCTCTTTTTTCAAGTTTTCATGCAGTTAAGATCTTGATTCATCGACGGATCTAGATCCAGGATTTTAGCGGCCATCCAGGGGACGGATTTTTTGTCAACCCGCCGTACGGCGGGTACCGGCACTTAAGGGGCTATGCCTCCTATGCCCATGTCCCCTATGCCTGCATTACCAAGCATGCATCTACATCCTACAAAAAACGCTACCTCTCAAAGTGCTGACGTCTTTCTGAAGTGAGGAAATGGTCGTGTTCATTTCGTTGATAATGTCTCTGACGTCCAACACCTGCTTGTCATAGTACTCCTGGAGCCGCCCGCCCACTTCGTTAGCAGCCTTAGCAACCATTGAAGAGAGCATCGGTCTGCTATAAACGCAGAAATAGTGGCATCTGGATGCTGTGCACATTCAAAGCAACAACAGGTGCCTGTGCTCCATGAGATCCCGGCGGCTCTCTCCTTCTCATCCCTCTTCCTTTTCTCCAGACTCTTTTGGTACTCTTTCTGCACATTCTCCATCTCAATGGAAGCCAACTTTGTCGCTGCGGGCTCATTCACCACTGCAGGTGCTTGGTAGGATCCAGATGCTATGGCAGGGACAGGGCCACTTTCGAACTGCATAGCACCGCGAGTTCCTGACACAGCAATGGGGCTGTTCAACTCTGTCCTAAACAAATTACATCCAGATGCATATGAACACTGCTGAAAAAATTTAATGACTAAAAAACCCACGCAGCCACACAGATGCTCTTGAACTGGAAGACGTCCCTCATTCGCCGAACCAAAAAAAGTTCGCTTTGTGGCTCATACACGACCAATGAGAGCCGCGCAACGTCAACACATTCGATGTACGTACACTTCGACGGGCCCTCCCACTGTCAGAATCGAGCAAGTCTGGCCAGCCAAATTAGAGCTGGGTGTGGCACCGGCGGATTTTTTGATGATCGATTTGATCAGTTTCACTTTCAACTGATCTCGCCAGTCCACATTTTCAGGAAGTTTCTTGGGAGTAACCGGCAGTCTCACTTTTGCCGCCGCATGCCACTGCAATTATGCAGTATGTACCTGCACTCATCTAGATACACTGTGACTGAAAACTAACCATTGTGTCCTCAACTCGATGCTCTTCAACATCTTCAAAGTTCATCTTGTAGTAAATATTGCCATTGGCATCAATGAGCGAGGCACTAATGTTACCATCCCAAAATTTGCATTCATCCATGCACTGGACCTCTGTGCCAGTACCATAGATTGACTGAGTGTCCTCTGTGGATCTTGATTCATAGAACTAAACAAAACTGATTGAGCATCCAAGTTTAACAGCACCCATGTCCATTACCTGCCGTGCTCTCAGAACTACTTCCTTTTTCTTGGAGTTCGACAGAGCTCTCAAGTTGGCTGCAGAGGCACTGCCATGTCGCTTATTTTGGGCAGCCACCAATGCCATACTTTCAACCTCCGAGAACGTTCCCTCAATTCGTTCCCCAGTTGCAATGTTCACCACAACCTTAAAGTAGAGCAATTTGTACCCACACGATCTAGATTCTCTGTACAAAAAATTTACCCTGGCCTGCAGCAGCGATGGGCACTCCTCTTCCGATCCATCATTGAGCTGTGCAAGCTCATCTGAGAATATGCAGCCTTCCACTTCTATAATTTCTGGATGACGACTGAACTCCCCTTCTTTCAGCCGGCTGTAATTGCAGACAGTGGCAATTTGAACAGTAATGGTTGCTTTGTCGCCCTCCTGTAAGCAGTAACAGATGTGAGGCACAAAAATGTCAGTCACCATACGTACTAGATGCAGTGAGACACAAGCAATGTAAAACGAACTGCCAAAGCCGCTTTACTCCCAGCATCTTGATGCTCCAGTGCCTGCATTGCATCAGGTTCCATATGCATGTCATCACCTGAGGACTTCGCCACTGTTTCTGAACCAGCGTTAGTGCCACCATTACGATCTAGATCCACTAGTCCACCACCTGACTTGCTCTGCTTGTCTCCCACTAAAATTCAAAAATTCCCACTAATTTGCAAAATTTAGTGAGTAAATCACAGTCCATAACCTCTGCCGTCATCTCCAGCACCTACGCCGTTAGCTCCACCGCCACTTTCGCCTTCCATTTAAATAAAAATCGCCACTTTTAATTCAAAAACAACAGCAACACACACAAAACAAAACAATGCAGTCAACACAGCTATGACGTCAGTGCACAGCACACTTTGAGCGATCACTGAAAGCACATGTTGTCAATTTGGTGCACTATTACATCCAACTGCGCAACTGTGCACCATTATATGGAAATTGCATTGCAATGGAAATATGTGTTTGGCACAATTATTTGAACTGCACTTACAGTAGTATATTTTACACAAAACCGAGTTTTCGTAAAAAATATGACACCAAAATATTACATTTGACTGCACTGAACAAATATTGTAGCAAGCACATGTGCAATGGCACCCATGTAAGAAGGATCTAGATCCTCCATATCCTTTACTCCTCCATTCGAATTTCTGAGCAACATTTTGCATCTACATCCACTGTGACACTGTACTCGCCAAAAAAAATCTGGATGCACACCTTATCTACATGCGTTCATCATCTACATCCTATACAGTCTTAGTCTTTCCTTTCAGCACCTTTGTTTGTCACTGGGCACCTGGATGCACATATGCACTCTACAAGCCTCTTTTTATCACTTCTGGCACCTAGATGCACTGATGTACTGCACTTATCATCTAGATCGCAACTTTTTGTCAGCGTAGGATCTAGACGCCCTGCAGCATCTAGATGCTGCAAACCAGGAGGACAAATCGACCTTGCCCTCGTGTCCTCTTTCTGTCCCGGTCCTTTAGGAGTTATGTTAAATGACGAGTGAATGTTATGACGTGGTCCTGGCACACCAAAATATCCACTCGGAAAAGAATTTTTTTAATTAAAAATTTTTTTTTTAAAAAAAGAAAGTTTTTTTTTTTAAAAGAAAACTTTTAATTAAAAATTTTTTTTCCACATCCGTAGTACAGACGGAGGGGCCGCCGCTTGAAAACTGCATAAATTCCAGCTCGAACTACACATCATCAATTCCCAAAAGACACATACCGTAAATCCGCCAGTAGTGCCCCAGGGGACACTATTGTTTCAATGTCTCTCCAGGGGGGCGGGTACTACTAATTTCATCAGATTTTTGCGCAATTTTGCAGCAAAATTTAGAATGCCTTAAAATGCACACAGGTACGGTAGCCGGAATTTAAACGTTTAATTTATTTAATTTGATTTGATTGATTAATTCGATTTTGGCGCGAATTTAAAATTGACTATTGGAGGGAGGCTTCTATTGGAGGATTTACGGTACATAGGTACTCGAGAAACTAAAGGCATAACGCTTTCGCACAAGCGAACATTCGTTCGCGCCTCTAGCCACCACAAAAATGTGTAAGGGCAGTTGTCGCCCGGCTCAGATCTTCCAGTCCGCGAAAAAGTTGCGTTCGTACTGGTCGGCGTCGGCCTCGTTCTTCCGCTCGACGCCCTTCATCGCGTCGCCGACCGACCACACTTCGATCGACCTCGGCTTCTGCCGTAGACGACGAGCGTTGGGCGGTAGTGCGGCCACCACAGTGGCCAGACCATCAATGTACATATTAGAATGTATTCTTATCAGTTTTTGAAACAACGAATGGCAGTGGTTGGCACATTACCACCCAAGCTAGAGTCTTGCGCAGATACATGTAAGAGCACACTGCACCAATACAACACAACATGCACTTCACTGTGCACGAACTGAACAAGCCACTACACCCTCGTACCCCGAGGGACTGTATGCCCGCTTCATCACGCAGTCCAACACTGTCGAGCCGTCCCACTGGCGAGCACTCTCGGCGAGGCAAGCAGGGTAGCAGAGCACCCATTTCCTAACAGAGTTCTGAGCGGGACTGTATTCATCTCGTTGTGATAAACTGTCTATGCTTTTCTTGCTCTTAGATGTTTTGGCGAGACTGACTTTTGGATTGCAGCTCTTTCGGGGTCAGAGAAGGTGGCCCAACTGCAGATTCAAATGAGCTATTCATCACATGTATTTATATATACACTGTATCACAATTAGTAGCTTGTGTATGTCAGTACAATTTTGTTGAGATTGATCATTTACGGCACCAAGTTACACTCACTAATGTTCAAGCACCTGCTCATTGTATTTCCTGCAGGCATAAGATAAATCGGAGATGTTGGACGCATCAACCGTCTGGCACCTGAGATGGCAACGACCTTGAATGTGCCCTCCGTCTACAGTGCCATTGTAATTAAAGAGGAAACAGACAAAGAGACGACGCAGCACAGCACTAGCATAGGTAGGCAGCACAGAATTGTTCTGTACTGAATTTCTGTTGTTGCAGTGCATCTGTTGTAAAAAAAATCCGTGCATTCCCTCTGACTTGCATACACACACATAGGCACATGTGTAGCTTGGTTGGAGCTCCCCCTCAACCCTTCAGAAATTCAAAAACTGCCACTGGCCTTGTTCAATAATCTGTTGTGGAGAGCATGGTTTTTCAGACGTGATGGATATGATGGTGCAGACGAACCTTTGTACTTGCAAGCAATTATCACGCCAACTCATGCATGTCCTAAAGTTGTACCAAAGGTTCAGGAAAGTGTAGAGTGTTGGGCCTCCCGAAACCTTGTCTCAAAATTCTGAATCCTCCACCCTCTTCAATTTTCATTTGCGGACAGCATGGATATTCAACGTCTATTTTCAGACGAATATCACACTGCAGACAAATATCGCAACTACTAGTAACCATCAGACGGCATGCCCAAATAACAGCATACAGCAGCCACGCATTACATCCATCGAAACTCTGTGAGAGTGCAAGGACTGGCTGAATTGGAGCAAGAAAGACAGTTAGTTTAGCAGCAAAGTCATGCAGTGGACGGATGTAAAACAGTCCGTTTCCAGGTTTGACAGATGCCAGCTAGAGTTGGGAAAAAATACGTTTTGACTTTGGACCGACGTATTCTTTGAGAGTACGTATGTACCATGATGTACCATGGTCATAGTAAACCATCAGCGAAGTGTCCAAAGCTTAGAAATCGGTACGGTACACACAGTAGGTCGAACGCTGTGAAACTGCACAAGCACGCAAGTGGGCACGTAGGAGTTTCTGCGCGTATGTGCGTGCGTGTGTGGGTGAATGGTGCGTAAGCGGAGTAATGACTAATGAGCGACCCAACAATCTTGGCACCCAACTAACTACAGGGGAGGGGCGCACAAGCGCAGCTCAGAAGGCGACGCAAGGCGTGATGCAGAGATCGAGGGCGCGCACAACGGCTAGCAAGATGACGACCGGGACCTCGGTGGCTAAAAACAATTGTTGGGTCCGCGTCCGCTGCTGCGCTGCGTCCGAAACCTTCCGTAAGCAAAACTTTAAGCGTCGCAAGAATAATGTGATGTAAAACAAATCGTCTTGTGGTAAGTCTACCCGCCACACAACCCACAATACGCTCTTCAATGTAAGGTGCAATGTCGCTCTTCAAAGGTACATTAATTAACAACAAATGTTTCATTATATTTTGCATTTTGCATTTTGCAGGTTGATTCAACAAAAGGCTTACAGGCTTACGACTCCGACTTACAATTATGACGTTACGATTACGACTACAACCGTATTTTTTTAAAAATAAGATACAGGCGATACGGAAAAAAAATACGCGTATTTTTTTTGAAAAAATACGTTTTAAAAATACGCGCCCAACTCTAATGCCAACGGGAACTTCTCAAACAAGGCCGCCAGCTCCAATATCCCCCTATTACAAATGGAAAATCCGTATGCACACTGTACATATACCTGCTGTAGGGTCTGGCACGAATGTTGGCAGCGAGTCTGCATTGTGTGTGCGTGCGTGCGCATTTGCGAGCGTGCGTGCGTGTGTCTGTATGTGCGGGTGTCTCTGTGTGTACAATGTACATTACTATACATGCAGTGGTGAGTGGCTTGCTTGCTTAGTCTTGCTTAGCGGTCACTGCAGTTGCGTTATCTTCGCTCCTTGCAACGGCCTCTGCCGTTCGATATCAGTAGCCAACCGGCGCTTGCTGCATGCTGAAATCTTCCTTGGAGTTGAAGCTAAAAAAAAAATCAGAAAAGAAAATAAGGAAATGAAAATATTTGCTGCATTGTTTTGTGAGTTGTTTGTGCTTGACCTCATTGAAATGACGAGACTACCACCCCAGCCAATCGTCTTGGATGAAATTGCAGTTCATAATAGTGGGTCGAAGATGTAAAAGTCGTCTAAGTTTGTAGAACTTAAATTCGTCGATCCCTGATAGTATTGTATATTAAAAAGTAGTGCTACGCACAGTGGGCCAAGACTAGAAAACCACTTTTTGATTGCACTGTGCTGCAACAAACATGACATGTATATTGAAGATACTTTTGATTTGGAAAGATACAGCTTCAGTCCCGGAAGGTGACTTACAAGGTGACTTAGGCTCGTACAAGTGTGCAGTTGTTGCAAAATTAGCAGTGGAACCTGCTGTTGCTAGAAATATGTACATAGTGATGCCAAGCTTGCACAGCCACGCAGGCAAGTAGATATAAGCAGCGTTATCAGCCGAAATTGACTGTCGTGGTACTGTTTGATCAGTGCCATTCACTTGCTTGCTGCATATTGGACAAGCAGGCAAACGTTATCACCTAAATGGCCAATCACTAAGGTAAAACGTTTCCTCTTATACATACTGTGAACCCAATAATTAGCCCCCCCCTCCTCATAATTAGCCTCCTATAATCATACATCCTCCCAGAGCTCGAATGAAACAATTAACTCCTGAGGGCTAATTGTGGTATCAATGGTAATTATGGGTCAATGGTATCAACTTTTTTCAGTGTTAGCAGCAAGCCTACCACTTCATGTTGGAACCTGGAAGGAAGCAAATTTAAATTTGTGTATGGTTTAAGAGACACATAACATACCTACAGTATATCTCCTTTTTTGACGAATATCACAGTGCAGACAAATGTCGTACTCGCAAGCAAATATCACACCTCATACAAATGTAACAGTACGATTGACATAACAATGTGATGTCAAACGCAAAGCACAAATCGCTGTTTAGCTGTGTGATTGGGTCTACTTGGTGTTGGACACTGCTTGTTTGGGTGGGAGCAGTGACATGTCAGCAGAATGATGCAACTGTTTTAAGCTCGACCTGGAACCAGGCATACACAACACAACAAAATAATAGCCTTGTCAGCGAGGAGAGAGCGCATCATTAGACCTGACAGCCAACCATATGTACGAACAAGTGAAGAACTTGCTGAATGGCATACTTGAATCTTGATGGTAGGTTAGGTATGCAGGTACATTCTGTATGTATCCATAAATTGTACCTATGCAGCAGGGAGAGAGCACCATCAACAGCTCATTGGTGCAACACGAAGATCTCTTCAGACCAATCTCATCGCGCCAGTAGAAAATGAGTTTGAAATAAAAGAGATCGTTCAGGCGGGAATCACTTGCATGCATTGTGGTCAGTGGATTGTTTAAGGTCTTGCCCATTCTCGCACTGGCATCAGTGCTATTGGCTGGAGTTGGTCATAGTTCCTGTAGTGGTTGTTGTCAGCGTTGTAGGCAGATGGCTCCGTTGTTGGACAAGGTGTTTCTAAAAGCCCGCTTGCCAATATCTATAGTTCTGACCTTGAAAAAAGAAAAACAACGCGTACAAATTATTTGCAACTCTACCACGTTTCGTTGGCCAACACGGTTACTTCGTCCAACTCTGTCTCATCGAAGCCGTTCATTGGTGCCATTTTTTGCGTATGTATGACACAAAAGGCAACGAAGCTAGGTATGAACGAACACGAAATGAATCCGTAATGCCGCCGGTCAATGCTATAGGATATCGAACTACCGACTTCACTTCCCTGGCGCGCGCGCACGTCTCGTCGAGGAAAAAGGCGGCGGTTTCGTTTGACATGTAAAAGGGCAATACGGAGAAAATGTCGCTTGCCCTCACGCTCGTGTTTGGTGAGGGATGACAGATGGTATCATTATGTATGCGCGACCTGCTGTTTCTGCCAGTTGGGGTGGGGGTTACGAAAGGCAGAGTGAGCCATCTGCTGCTTCACTGAGGAGCAGATGGCGCAGATTCGATGCGTGCGAGAGAGAGAGAGAGGCCGCTGACAAATTTGGGTTGTTCCTCTGACGAATGACAGCTGGTGTCTAGCTGGCGTCAGGGAGTTGAACTTGACTGGCACGTTGTTCTTCATCTCTGCGGTTCGACTGCTCGACGTCAGCTAGGACATAAAGATTGCGCGTGACCCGCCCGACGCGGCATTCAGTTTTAGTCTGCTGGCGCTTATTCAGGATTTCGCGTGGTCGCGAGCATGTACCTACGTCCTTTTTGTAGTGGTAGTCGTCGTTGGCCTCGGCGTCCCCAGCCTTCTTGTCTACGCTCTGTGTCACGTTTTGGAATCCTCCCCGCACTACTATATGCCTTGAAGACCGCCCTCAACGTACATTGTACTGTCCACCAAGAAAAAGGCATGTAGATTTTGTAGGCAGTTTTTCCGCCGCCGGGAGTGTCGCGACGAGCGCGATTAGCGCGAGCCATATAAAGTACAAGCGTACGAACGGAAGATTTGCACCGCTGGAAAGCCGCTAATAGAGAAGCGCGTCTAGCTGTGCGCGACGCGCATCTGCAGCGAGAACAGCGTATCGCCCAAAGGGGAAACACAAAGCCCCCCCCCCCTTTGCTGTTCCGTTGTTGACGTGTCCTCCTCAGCATCAAGAATGAGCTTGATCCACATTCTCAGCTTGGTTTGATCCATACGTGTCGCTTTTCAGACAAATATCATGGAGCTGTCAACAAATATCACACCCGCGAACAATGCCCATTGTCTCTATGGTACACTGCATTTGGACAGCCGGTGGCGGAGCACTGGGCTGGGTACAGTTAGAGCACACAACAACCTACACTAAATCAAAGTCCAGCCCGCACCCTTGAGCCAGTTGCACAAACCATACTGATGGTCCTGCTGATCTCATGTGCGTGGTAACCAACCAAACTCACGACAGTAGAACGACTTTGATTGGTCTACCCAGTTGCGCGTTTCAGCAACAATGGTTTCGTGTGGGTGGGGACAAACCGTGGGAATTATTAGCAAACAATGTTTGCAATACGATTAAATGACGATGGGTGTGTTTTAATTGTGATTCCCCAGTGCAGTATTTGTCGTCGGGTGAGATAATTGTTGGCGCATGGGACAAGACGCAGTGCAGCGTACTATCCCACCAACAAGTCGCCATAACCGCACCATGAGCATTACCCAACTGTAAAAACGTCCACCAACTGACCCACAATAGCACTGTTGTGCCATTTGTCTAATTTTTATATAAGAACTGGCTCCTCTGGCTGGTGTAGCCAGTAGAAGATGATCATAAACTCTAAAGCGAAAATCGCACGCACAAGCAAGCAAGAGTATTCATACTTTTGTCGTCGTGTCGTAGTAGTCTCCACCCACCATTCCACGCATACGCCCAGCGGCACACTCTGCTCCATTGAGGCGCGCCTTGCAGTGGGCCATGCAGATCCCCCCTGCGATCTTCTCGCAGCCCAGGCTTTCTTGGGATAGAAAAACCACGCCAAAGGAATCCTGTTGGTATTTTAAGGGAGACAGTTATAATATCAAGGTGACGCGTATTGTCCATTTCGCGGTGGTCAGTGCATTCACTACCTTGGCAGATGTGGACGAAGCACTCCTACCCATAGCAGGAGTAGGCAGGCCCGCGGCTACTGCCGCAGCTCACATTCCTGTGGGTGGTAGAAGAAATGTGTAGGAGCGCTGCGATCACAACGATTGCGACTTTCATTGCTTGTGTTTGTCTGGCAAGGCACAGCGCAGGTAAACTCGCGTCTGGCAACCCCAGCTGTTGCAAAGGGGCAGGGCATTATCGTGCAGACTCATTATGCACGTGCATTCATGTCAGTCGCCCCAGCTCTTTTTCTTTATGCTACGTCTTCCTTTCGGCAGATACAGACACTGCACGGCGGTAGGCAAGCGGCGGCGGCTCAGGGCGCTCCCGCTCTTTTTTGTACAGCGCCTGCGATAATTGTCACCCTAGGCAGGCAGGCGCGACACAGTGTGGTACAGTAGACCGTTGATGGCTGACGAACGCGTGCACCCACTGACAGGTCTTTATCGATCGTGAAAACTGGTACACCCGCCCTTCTCTTCTCTGGCTGTGCACACAAAGCAGGGAGCGTTGGCTCTGGCCTGGCGGGCAACAGAACAGACACCGCACAGCGTGTAGGACAGCTGCGCTGCGCGCTCCCAAGGCCTACCTACAGAGTAGTGGCGAAGGGAGGAGGGGTGGTTAGGAAGGGTTCGGTGTGCGCATTCAAGGGAACAAGAAAGTTATTCTCAAGGGAAACCTAGCAAAGGATGTCGAAGTTGGGTTGAGAATGAAAGCCAGACACGATCCGGCTCTCTTTTCTAACCAATAAGCACCGACCCAACTTCGTTTTCTCTCCAACTCGGTTCAGAGAAGACATTCAAACAGAATCTTCAGGCAAGCGCCGACCCAACTTCGTTTTCTCTCCAACTCGGTTCAGAGAAGACATTCAAACAGAATCTTCAGGCAAGCGCCGACCCAACTTCGTTTTCTCTCCAACTCGGCTCAGAGAAGACATTCAAACAGAATCTTCAGGCAAGCACCGACCCAACTGTGGTGCGAACAGGACACTGGTTGTGAGCGAAGTGTGGTGAGTGAGCTCGTAAAAAAAGACCAGTTTCAACAACACTGGGTAAACCATCGCCTGAATTTCGTGGATCCGAATGACGAGTTCACACTTAGGCCATTGAAGCCACCTGGTTTGGTCGTCATTGAAGAGTCAATTGCGCCATCTACATGGAACGTCCAGAGAGTGGTTTCCCACATACCTGTTCCAATACATGTTTAGAAGGCACTTCACTAAATCTTAAATCTCTTTTTGGTTGAACATTCTCGACCTTTAGCCTGAACGTACTCGGTAGGTGAACAGCGATACATGTTTCATACTGCATTGTGATGACTGTGATGTGATGTGCTGCTATATGTACGCTATATACAACGGATAGTTTCCCAAAGAAACCCGAGTCTACGATGAGTTGACATGGACTTGGTCTACAGTTAGAGTCTATACATCCACTTCATTCTTGCGCTCCACATGTCGACTTGGATACTGCAATTTGCCTTCTTGGTTCGTCGCCCACTCGCGCCTGCATCAATTGGACGGAAACCTCGCAGGCATCTATGCTCCACATCAAAAAATGAAATCGCTGGAATGACTCTTGGGAGTAATGAACACAATTTTGACATGCGTTTGGGCGGTTGCGTCCATTACACACTCCCTGACTTTCATTTGTTTCCATTGTAGGAGCACGGAGTTATGGTGCAAGCATTAGCGACACTGCAAATAGTGCATTTCTATTGTCTTTCTATCGGTGGGATTCTGTCATGTTGACGCATGACAGCTCTTTTCTTTGACTTTGAGTGCACACACAAGCAACTATGGCACTATTTGCAACTCATTGGCTAATGGCTTGAATCTGGTGCTAGTAGAATGAGTCAACTCAAAAGTCAAAAACTTGAGCTTGTTGAAACTCTGGCAGTTTCTCAGCCATTTCTCTAGATGGGAAGGTCCAATCAAAAAATTGAAAATGTACTTTCTGCGCGGCGGTCGTGGGCACATAGTGGCCACATTTCAGACAATTCCATCAAAGCACACCTGAATGGCATCAAATTTAGTGTGCCTTGCCAACGACAGTGGAAATCGCCCCGTAATAGCGCCACGGAAGGAGCCAGAGCAAAAATTTGCATATCATTGGAAAGGTCTTGGTCGGGACTACATGCGAGCAAAACATTCCATTTTGATCCAGCGTACGGTTCTCGAGATATTAACAAGTGCCCCTAGATTTTTGCAAAATCGCGATTTTGGCCATTTTTCACGTTTTTTGAAATTTTGTTTTGGCCATATCTCAAAAACGTACGATTCGATTTGAACCATTTTTGGAGTGAAAGATGGCCCTGTCAGTACCTATCGATCCTTCAATTTTCAGCAAGCTAGGTCCTTCCAGTAAAAAAGTGATTTTTTGGTGTCAGTCGCAATTGTGGGATGGGTGGTTTCCAAATTGCAAATAAAGGCCAGCAGAAATCGGAGCTCTAGCTAGTCTATCCATCTATATAGTATGTTCTTAATTAAATCTCAAGCACGTTCGAGAGTTTCCCAAAAAACCTCCAGTTCACAAGCATTTGACACAGACTTTAGTGTTTTGCTCGTGTCACACATTGATTGGTCGTTTTCTTTCGAATTCGAAGAACAACGAGTCAAAATGAATTGACGAGAGTGTCATGCATTTAGTTACTGAAAGGCGCCAAACCTGTCAGTAACCCCTTGCCCAGCCCCTTGCCGCCTCAATGAAAGAACAGTCACACACACACACACACACACACACACACACCCTGAGGGCCGCGTCCTGAGAAAACGTTAGCAAAACGCAAACATTTGCAATTTGCAGAGACGGTCCCTCTAGCATAATTTATGCTAGTGTATATGTCGTAGGGAGAAGAGGAATCCCGGGAGATGCGAAATATTAGTAGGGAGAAGGTAGAACCCTTTGCTTCCAAGGGAGAATCAGAATTGAAGAGTTGTGAAAAAAATAGCCATTATCTCATTAGATCATCTACGCGCGCGTGCCGCTGCTGCGCCCGTTGTTATGGCTGGCTGCTATCCGTCTCCTCCATGCTGCCTGTCAAGCTTTGCACCCGCATCCTCCTCAAAGAAACCCGTGGCCCACTCAGCGACGCCCACTGTCAATTGGTTACACATCGCTTAATCACCGACTCGCGCCGGCAAGTCTGATTGTAGAATGCAGGCGCAGCTCGATCGACGAGAAGTGCATTCAAAATTCTACAGCAGAGACACATTGGTAACGTTGCAGGAAGAGGTAGTTGTTGAACGTCTTATAGTCGTACTGGTCATCGTGGTGGTCGTCTTGCAGCCGCACCTAATTAATCAGTTTAACAGGAAATTTTTGTTTTTATGAAGACTGACTCACGTTGTGGGAAAGCGCAACACGTTTCTCAGCAATCATCATGAACAACAGCACCCTGACGTTTCAATGACGGCCAGGTTTTGAAATGACGCAATTGTATCCAAGCTGGGTTGCGATGCGAGCAAGGACATCCAGACGTCAGTCTGTGGAAACCAAACAATTTCGTGAACTTCGGTTCCTTGATAGTTGATTAAATCCTTAACAGTGGCGAAGTGACAAATTAAAACGAAGTTTCGCAGACTGCAGTTTATTTTTGTGATGGGATTTGCGCTTGCAAAGTGAATTGTTTGACTGATTGGCAGGCTTCTCTATGGAGGTATGTACACGGTAGTATGCACCAAGCGCTCCATTTCCTTTGGACAAGCGGCCCGCGAAAGCTGAGCCGAAAATCACTCACTGCGCAGGCGTGGTCGACGACTACGGCGAACGACGACGACGCAGCTGTAAGCCTGTAGTGGTGGCGACTGTAAACAACCACGCAAGGCAGCGGCAGTAGTATACCCCCCATCTGCGGGGCAAAGTTACGCTTTTGCCCCGCAGATTTTGGGCATCACCTTTTGGGCGAACATTACTTTTGGGCAACGTAACTGCGAATTCGGGCGTAACATTTCGGGCGTAGCTTACGCTTTTGCAGCGTACATTTTGGGCATAATTTTTGGGTGTTATTTTGGTGTTCCAAATTGGGCGTAACTTTCATCGTTTAATTTGTACACCAATTTCAGATGCTATTTGGACGTTTAATTTGATGCTAGTGCGTGATTAGGGGCAAACTATGCTTGTACATGTTTTGCAACCATGACTAGAGAGGGTCGATTGTGTACTAGGGCCAGATCAAACCATAATGCTCAATTTCAAAACAGTCCACAGGTTTAACACAGCAATGTGCAACTAAGACTTTCGAGGTCAAACAAAGCTAACTAAGACTTTCCAATGCCAAACAAAGCTGGGGGGGGGGGGAAGCCAAGCAGCCAATGGTAGAATGTGAAAAAGGAGGTGTAAACTCCTCCGATGAAAAAGTAGGTTCAACTGTTGTGCACAAAGGAGAAAGGTGATGCACCGGCCACAGTGCTGATGTGAAACCCTGGGGAGCAATTGAGGAGCGTTGGTGCAACAATGTGAACGCAAACAGACGTCTGATCCAAAGGCTCTAATGGTTTTTGCTGTCCGCTACCCACACAAAACCTCACGCAGCTAACACCAGCTGATATCTATCCTATCTATCAACCCAACCCTATCTATCGACCCAAACCTATCTAGCCGATGGTAGAGCCTGATAACGTCCAGTCATGTCAAAGTCGTCCTACAGTTGATAGTCGTCAGCAAACAGGCTGGAAACGTGCAACTGAACACATGTGCAAATGAGAGGAGCAACAGAGGTGAAACAGTGCACATTAATCTGATCAAGGGTGCACATTGGTGCAAGCCAGGGGAGCAAGCGCAAGCTATGTGTTTGATGGCGCTGTACACTGTGCAGATTCCAGTTCTAATCCATGCATTCATCAAGCATGAATGGTGCGCAACTTTTGAATTGGTTGCCAGTTTGTTGCTACTCTGGATAGTTGTGTGTATTCTTCAGACAGAACTGTTAGGATACAACCAGGCAATAAAATGGTGCATCCATCTGTGTATGTAGCCATAGAAATAGGGTAAGAACAGAGGTGCAAGCACCTCTGATTAAAAAGTAGGTTCAACTGTTGTGCACTAAGGTGAAAGGTGATGCACTGGCCACAATGCTGACGTGAAACTCTAGGGAGCAATGGTGAAGCATTTAGTGCAACAATGTGAATGCAAACAGCAAACTGATAACAAAGGCGCTATCCATGTGAAAATACGCAAAAGCGCGCTACCATTTAAAACAGCTTGTACAGCTGGGTTTCAATGCTCAAACCAGTTTACCAAGTGGCAGTTAATCATTTCAATCTTTTTGCGTTTGAGCATGAACAAAAGTGCTAAAGATGCTTTCCTTGATGCATTCTGCGATGAGGCTAGACCTCTATTGGCAGAGGCCTTAAAGAAAAACTGCTCAGGGTGCCGATAGTCGCTGGAGGAGGAAAACCTGCACATCTGCTTGAGCAATCAAGAGGAATACCACACTCTCACTGTGAAGTATCTCACTTGGTCTCATTCCAAGACACATGTTGTTCAAGGCATTCAAGCGACAAGCCTGAAAGAGAACACCAACCCCTGTGGACGTCATCGGCTCCCTTAAAGTTGATCCTGTGTCACGCATGGCCTGCGAAGATGCCTACATCAAGTGGGCAGTCCTAGAAGCTATTCCCGTCTGAGAATCCTCAGCTCTACATTAATGCCCCATATGCAGTGATGCAATGAACAATCAGTGGGGATTTGTGCACCTGCTGTTTGTGCTTATTGATTGGTCTTTTAAAAACATGTCTAGCATTGCCTTTTGTCTAAACATTGAAACATTTGCCTCAATTCACACTACTGTCTGCAAACTGTCCGC
>JASAMY010000565.1:0-16219 GCA_030248085.1 Paralinhomoeus sp. GSCO2_6 | reverse complement strand
AGGACAAGGGCACAAGGGTAACTTCTGGTTGTGACGTCACACTCAGCGACGATGGCGAAACAGTGCTTTTCGTGCCACGTGTGCTTGTTGAGCCAGCCTGAGCCTAAGCTAAGCCTAAGCTAAGCCTAAGCTAAGCCTAAGCTAAGCCTAAGCTAAGCCTAAGCTAAGCCTAAGCTAAGCCTAAGCTAAGCCTAAGCTAAGCCCAAGACCAAGTCAGAGCGAATAATATTATTTCGGTGCGCACCTCTCTACTGCCCCTCCCAAAGAGGGTCTGCCTCCGGTGACACCTGGAACTGTGACACCGTGACACCTGGAAAGGATATTCCCGCGTGCGTGCGTGCGTGAGTGCGCACTGCGGAGTGTCGGCTGTCGCGGTGGTGTCCTCGCCGCCTTAGCGTTGTCGTTTGGCGCCGCGTTGTGGAGCGCATCGGCCGTCTTGGCGTGGCGGCGCGCGTTCGTTCGTGGATCTCGCCGCGCAGCCGCGTTAATCGGGTGCCCACGCGCTCGGCATGCGCCGAAGTGGGCCAGCAGGAAACTCCATGCCCTCGTCGGCGCTGTTTCGACCACCTCCCAACACCAACAGGGCGGCTCAACCTTGAGCGCGCAGCATGAACAAGGATTCGGGTGCGTTGCGGTTTCGAGTCGATAAGCGACTGTGGATCGTCCAATTTCTTGCAGGCCACAGGGCGCCGTCGGCTGGCCCTCAGCAGCAATCGACGACGCCTCAGCAGCAGACGCAGTCGAAGTCGACGCCGATCATCATTCAGCACCCCGTCCGCTTCTCGGGCAACCGTCTCGTGCACCTGCCGCCTCAGATACTGCACGTAAGTGACTTTCGGCGTGGACCTACGTCCGTGCGCGAGCCTCGGTGCGACTCGCATACCTGTAACTGGGTCTGGCAGAGGGGGGGGGGGAATGGCCGAATTTGGGGGGTGTCCACCAGAGTAAAAAGTGGGCCCCTTTTTCGAGCTATACGGGTACTTTTGGTCAAAAATGGGTATAAGTAGGCCATAGGGTGAAAAGACAGGGTGAAAGAAAATCCCTTGCGAAAATTCTTGAGGGTCTGGAAAAATAGTGCCCCCCACAGTTACAGGTATAGAAGCGGATGTACCGATATATTCTGCGCAATCATCTGCGCGCTCGGCCCAATTACCCACAGTGGATTACATGTTTTGAAGTGATTTTTCTCTGAAAGGACTGACTAAACTTCTTCGTCAACATTTGGTTTGAACGCGAGGAAAGATTAAGAGTAAGAAACGGCAACGTTACCTTGTCGTTTTCCATGTGTTCCCAGTAACGTTTGTGTTTCTTTGGGTATGCATATGCATATGTTGTTTTATCTGCCCATTGGGTCACAGCACGTGAACCTTACAGGGACATGTATTTCGGGATGACCTTCCTCCAACTCGCAGTCATTCCCCAGAACCTCAACAAGAAGCCAATTTCACGTAGGAAGATACGACTTTGCCTGCGGCGCTGTGGCTTTAACTTTGTATGATAAATCTTCATAGCATGGCTCCCAGATCACAATATACCTAGGCCTATCTGATTTAGTCGATTTTTAGACGACTGGTATCATTTAAAGTACAAGTTCGCGAAATCAATTTACGCCAGATGGTCAGCCACGTAGTGTTCTGAATGCTGTTTTTTCTCTCGTTGATTCGCTGACTTGTTGACTTCACTCGCTGACAACATTCTTTTGCTGGCAGTAATACGGCTGCACGTTTCGCATAAGCTGCACTGCTGAAGCCAAAGACCTGTAACAACACAGATAATCTTAAAAAGAAGTAATCTGAAGTATATTCTTTATTGTTTTGGGGTGCGCACCCTGTGCACACATTGCTTTCTCTTTCTGCAGTTGCCTACTTTCAGCGCTCACGAAGAGACACTTTCTTTTGCTATTTACAGTTTCTTTTCGAGGTGTAGTTCCTAACATGACTCTAGTCAGGTGATGCACTGATTTCCTACCCAAGCGCAAGTTTCTGTTCTCTTTTGTCATTAAAAACAAGACAGTTCTTCGTTTCGTCAATCGCCATGTTTGCGTTTTGGTGAACAGAACTGCGGACGCCGACACGTGTTTCTCAAGCCGTCCTTATGACGTTCTCCTGCAGGCGGGTTGGACGTGTAGACACTGACAGACGCCTTCGTTATCAGACTGTGGTGGACTGGACTGTTGCGTGTGGAAGTTGGGTGGCGATGAAGAAACGCTCCCTCGCCGTCATACCTGTAACCGGGAATGGACCTGGGGGGGGGGGGTCCGAGCGCTTTCTGGGGGGGGGTGGGGGGTGGAAATCTGGAGGAGGGGGGGGGGGTCTGGGCAGGGAAAAAATGGGCAATTTTTGGTCTATTTTTAGTCAAAAATACACTGTAAAAGCCTGAAAATAGGTACTTTTTAGCCGAAATACACTGTAAATAACGCAAACTAGACACTTTGGGTCATTCTGCTCAAAAACACTGTACAAAGTGCATTTATTTAGCAATATAGTATGTAGTAGAAAGTTTTCAAAAAGTCTGGGGGGGGGGGGGGGGGGGGGGTGTCGGGGTTCCGGGGGGGGGGGGGGGGGGGGGGGGGGGGGGGGGGTGGGGGGGGTCAAAAAGGGGGGGGGGGGAAGGCCCCCCCCCAACCCCCCCCCCCAGTTACCGGTATGCTCGCCGTGCGTAGGCTTCCACGCAGCTCGGGAAATTATCTGCTGGCAGCGCCCCGCTGTCCCTGGACGGTCGTCCAATGAGTCAGTCGTCAGAGCTGCACTGTCGGTCGGTGTGTAACAGATTCCCTAGGCGCTGCTGCCGTACAGGCCAGCTCCTACCTAACTCGCGTCAGCAGTAGCGGTTCGGTTTTCCCTTGCACTCGGTCGGGCGCAGCATTTGACGCTCTTTCGCGTTTCCAAGGAAGCGGCCTCTCTCCGTCCGGCTGCACGTCCGCCGAGCGCCGACGCAACGCTACCCACGTGGCTCGACCGCCGCATTTCGCTAAGTACGTGTGGCAACGAGGCGGTCCCTCGGGGCGCCTGTCGACGGCCGCTGTTTTTCGTCAGGTGACGTCACCACGCCGATGTCGAGAATGAACCTCGGTCCGCCCGCCGCCTCACGGCCGGTTGCGGGCCGAGTTGCCGCCGCGACGACGACGACGACTACGCAAGCCGGCGGCCTCCTCAGTCAGTCAGTCGACAGCACCGGCCAGCGAGCGGGGTCCGCAAGCGGCCGGGTGTCGCTCGGCCGACTCTTAGGAGGCGAGGGCGCGCCGACGCCACCGCCGCCGTGTGCGTTCTCTGCCGGCCGTCACTCACGCCCCCCACGGCTGGCAGATCGGCCGGCCGGAGTTCTTGCGCGCCGCTGAGCCACGTTGTTTTTTGGCGAGCTGCCAGCGTACGCGGCCGCACCGGCGGCGTTCCGTTTTCTTGCTAGGCATTCGACGACTAGCTTGTTGACAAACTACGCCCGCCCGCGGTGCCTACGTGTGCTTCTCGCTCGTTGCCACCGCTTATCGGGCTCTCGGCCGGTGCAAGTAAACAGCTCATTAGGAGGGGCACGGGTTAGCGCGGATCGGAACCAGTTTGGCTTCCCTCCTCACCACACGCCTTTTCTCCTAGAGCAGCTCGGCGCGGCACTTCTTTTGCCTCGTCGCGCCTTCTTTCTTGTCCCCAACGGCCACGCACGTTGGCTGGCGCTCAGCGCTGATTGCACCACAGAGTCTCTTATAAAACAGTCCCCGCCCACTCCGATGGACGGTTGAGACGACGCTTCCGTTCTCACCGGCCGACTTGTTTCGTTGTCGTTGTCCGTCCGCCCAAGGTGTGGGGGTGTCGATCGCCGCCATAGAGAGGCCGCTCGTTCGGGCGTACGCCGATGTGTTAGCATACGCTGCTAGCGGCTCTGGTCACAGTTTTAGTTGGCCTCCGTCGACAGCCGGCCATACGCGCGTGTTCATGTGTCAGTCTGTGTATGTAACTGCCGCGCGTTCCCGTCCACAGGCCACGGCAGCAGCGGCGGCGGCAGCAGCAGCACTTTACCTCGCCCATTCACAAGGTCGCTCTCATTCTCGGGGCGCCAACTGCGTCCCTGCTTCGCTGGGGCCTAGCGCGACCACGAATAGAACACGCTCGGCAAGAGAGGCAGCGACAAGCGGTTCGGTTCCCGTTCGAACGTAGCGGCGGCTCATCGTCAACATTCCTCGGAGGTTCTCACTCTGGCGTCTTTATCAGCCCTCTCGGGCCAGGGATTCTCTCCAGCACTGTTTGTCAGCGCATCGCAGTACGCAACTATGCGCAATTGCGCATTGTTTATTTTGCCGCCGCCGCTGCTGCTGCCGCTGTGGCACGACGGCGAGGCGCTGCCTGCCGCCGCGCCGATTTGCGTTTTCCACGGCGCTGCGCGGCATGCCGCCGCCGCCGCCTCGTCGTCGTGGCATTCTGTTTATCGACGTTATCTGAACTCACGCCGCTTCCGTGGCCCCTACTCGCCTCGCCGGTGCGCGCTCGCCGCGTAGCGCCTTTGCGCTCCTCCCTCCTTTCTCCCGCCTGCCCGTCTCCCTGGCCGGCTCGCTCAACTTTGTGCTAGGACCCGTCTAGCACTCGCGGTCGCGCTAGAGCAAAAATTATCTCTCCCGTCTCGGAAAAGCCTTGCGTTGTGCGCTCGTGTAGCAGCGGAAAGCCGCGGTTTGAAGAGAGCGACCGAAAAAAAGGCTTGCGTCGGTGTCGAAAGAGAGAGAGCATGATCTTTCCGCAGAGCAGCACCCTCTACAGCTCCGAGCTCGGCACTGCCTGTCCGGCAGTGTACGCCGCCGGGCCGGGACAGCAGCAGCAGCAACTTCTGCAGCAGACGTCCTTGCCCTTTGTAAATGCCCACTGCCCCTACCGGCTCGATGTCGATGTCCACGGCGGTCGCGCCGGCCCGACAACGGCAGTCCAGGTCCGTCCGTCCGTCCCTCCCCGGCTGTCGGTGTCGCTTTCGGCCGATTCGCTGGCCGTGCACGCACCACGGCAGTTGCGTACCGACCTAGAGACGCCCGCCCGCCCTCCGCTTCAGGTGCAGAAGGGTCAAGCGCAGGGCGCTGGCGACCCTGGCGACGCGGCCTTCTTCGCCAACAGGAACATGCGGATGCGCGGCGTCGCCGAGATGGCCTCCAGTAGAAGCGTGGCCTACTCCTCGAGCTGCTCCCCTCCCAAAGGGGCCCTCTTCAAGCACGACCGCGTCGGCACGCCACAACAGGTCAGCGCCAACTAATTAGCCGGATGAGCTCGCGGCCGCCTATTTCGGTACCGTCTCCCTCCTCCGCTCCTGAATGATCGGTCGGCGCCCACGCGTCTCCCCTTGTCTTGTAGTACGCACGCACGCACGCACGCATCGTGTCTCGAATGCGTGCGTTCCTTTCGACACAGCTAGAACTGAATAGCATTCAGATAGCGGGCAGCTGCGGCGGCATGGTCTGCCAGCAACCCACCGCCTTCCCGCAGACGCAGGCGGGCAGCGGCGGCTCTGGGAACAGTCCCAGCGAGCTCAGTCCCACGGGCGGCTACCTGGACAGTCCGCACGCCTCCTCCTTCACCAGCGCTCCCTCCGAAGTCGAGGTGCGCGCGCGCGCGCACGCACGCACGCACGCACAGACGTACGTACGGACGGAGGCCCGTTCAGAACGAGGACGCGATTATCGACGAGGTGCTCTCGTACGAGGAGGAACAAATCCAGAAGAAGAGGAGATGCGGCACCATGCCGGTACGCTGCATCTCATCGCACTCGCGTTGCACGGTCGAGTACAAAGTTCAAGAGTAAAGTGCAAACTCGTCTGGCCTAGCCGGCACGCACTTTCTGGGCATTTAGGAGTGTTGGGCCTTTGTGCCTCCTTGAGGTACATTGAAAGTTTCCACCCCCCCCCCCCCAGAAACCAGCGGTTTGTCGTTGTCATTGTCGTTTTTTTTTCTTTTAGCTGACGAGCAGCTACTCGTACAGCAGCAACGTGGGCCAGCAGTCGGTGGGGCAGGCGCAGCCGTTGGGCATCTACTCGGCGCTGTCGCCAGACGGCGGCGGCGGCGGCAGCGTCGTCGACGCCACGTCTACGGGCGGCGTCGCGACGGCGAGCGGCGCCGGAGGGTCGGCCAGCGCGCGCCTGCAGGTGTCGAGCAGCGCGCCCAGCCACAGCGGACCGCTGGCGCAGGCGCTGCTCCGCGAGCAACGCCATCAGCAGCAGCAGGGCGGCAAGCAGCTCGAGGACGACGACCTGTATCTGGAAGCAGAGCTGCCGGCCGGCAGTTCTGGCGCCAGCGCCGGCGCCGGGGGCAAGGACCGCGACCGCAAGAAGAAGGACATCCACAACATGAGTAGGCTGGCTGCCCCCTGATGTCGAAATGCGAGAAATAATTGTCGCGTTGCAGTCGAACGCCGTCGCCGCTACAACATCAACGACCGCATCAAGGAGCTGGGCTCCTTGCTGCCCAAGCACGCGCAAGAGTAGGTCCCACCTGACCTGGCGCGTTCCCGTGAAGTAGTAGTTGGGCTTGTTGTTCAGAGAGATGAAGATGAACAAGGGCACGGTGCTGCGCGCGAGCGTCGAGTACATCAAGGCCTTTCAGCAGGAACGCGAGCAGTTCCTGCACGTCTCCAACCGCAACGCGCAGCTAGAGGGAGAGGCCAAGGACCTGCACAGGAGGCTACAGGTAGAGGAGAGCTACGCATGCGCCCCATTGTTGTTGGATTAGGGGCAACGCTAGGAGGCCGTCAATGGGCCATATTAGCATACCCTTCTCCATGACGCCTTCCAGTCTCGAGCCGCGCAATTAACCAACTACAGTCGGAAGAACGCCATCTGCAATCTAGGGCAGCGGCAGCACGAGAAATTCCATGGATAGGGAAAGACTCGTTTTTAGTGGATCCATCGAGAATCGAACCCAGGACCTTGCGCGCAAGAGGCCTATTCTCTACCACTGTTGTTGTTGTTGGATTTGGGGCGACGCTAGGAGGCCGTCAATGGCCCATTTTGCCTACCCATCTCCATGACGCCTTCCCGTCTACAGCCGTATAAAGCCGAAGACTTTCGGAAGAACGCCATCTGTAATCTAGGGCAGCGATGGCATTCTCTACCACTACACCATCCGCTGCCCCGCATGCGCCCCAACACGACCCAAACAAACCAGAAGGACAAAAAGACCGTAATTACAAAAAGATCTGTTTTATTTTATCATTTCTCAAACAGAAATTCTGTTTGAGTTGCCCTGTCCATATATGCCTGGTTGGTTTTCTACCTGAACTCACTGGGACGCTCTGGGAATAGTGTTCGCCTGGATAATTGACGGGAAAGCTTGAGCCATTTGAGCTGAGATAGGCGTGCGAGAGACAGCTACAGTTGCCCCCGTCCCATAGCTTTTTGCTCTTGCACAGTTGTGCTTACGAATTTGAAGCCCGCCTCTCTTTGCTTCGGTAAACACGGTCAACGACAATTTTAGATGTTGGAGCAGACGTTGCGGGGCGCCGGTTTGCCGGTGCCGGCGCCGTCTCCGAGCGCCTCCTCCGTCGAGTCGCGCCTGGGCAGCATCACCATCAAGCAGGAGCCGCCCGAGATCGGCCAGGCCGCGCAGGAGGGCGGCGCCCCGACCGGCGGGGGCACGCACCAGCAGATGGCCTCTCCTCCCGCCATCTCTCTGGCGTCCCTGTCGAGCGCGCTCTCGCCCTCCTCGCCCGGCTATCTGCCCCAGAGCTCCTTTCCCGGCCTCCTCTTGCCGTCGTCGTCGTCGGCGGCAGGGCCGGGTCTCCTGCCGGAGCCGGTCGACCTCGAGACGCCCCCCGTGCTGGCGTCGACGACGCTCCTGGGGGGACCGAGGCCTCTGCGCTTCCCGCCGGCCGCCGCGGGGGCCGGGGCGCCAGTGGCGGCCGAGGAGCTGATGCTGATGGACGGCGGGCCGCTGATGGGCAGCGCCGACCCGATGCTGGGCCACGCGCTGGCGCCCCGGTCCGGCTCCAAGGACACCTCGCCCGACGTCCAGTGGGACGGCGCCACCTTCTCGCCGGACAACAACGAGCAGAAGCACGGCGGCATGGACATCAACTGAAAGACAGACGAGACGACCCGGCCATACAGTCCACCCAGCAAGTCGGACGACGACCTCGCAACGAAGCGTCGCCTCATGCACCCCGCCCCCCCCCCAAGCCTGCCGGCTGCTCCCCGGCACCCGATGACACCCCCACCAGTTGTGTGTACCAAAGTTGTAAGCACTACCCTTCTGACTTTTTGGAGGGGGAAAAGCCGTTGATTGGCCTGTCCATCAGTATTTTTTTACCGCGAACGTTTTTTTCTCCTCAGCGCTGAACAAAGCGGCGCTGTCTGCGTCGTAAGCGGCCGTCCACCAACGCAGCACCAACTTGTGATGACGGTTGTAGAGGTGAGAACGCGTTTGCGTCTTCTACCGCGTTTACGCGTGCACATTTCCGCGACTGTACATTGAACATTGACTGGACTGGAACGAGGAAAGGACTCGCACGCACGCGCATCGCACTCTCGTTGACCGTTCGTTGCTATAAGAGACCTCTAGGCGGCAGTTACAGCGGACGCGGATGGATCACAGATCGAAGGCGCGGAAGAAGACTCGTTTCTATGGCTACTCTCGAGCTCAGCGCTCGAAGTACTGACCGGGCCGGTACCGCTGGTGGTAGCCGACCAACGGGCGCGGCGGGTAGTGGTGCGCCGGCGGCGGCCCCCGCAGCGGCGAGTTGTACCGCGGCGCGTACGGATTTCGCGACAGCGGCGCCACGGCCACGCGAGTAGCGCCGCCCGAGCGAGCGGCGCCGCCCGAGCGCCCCACCGCGACCTTGGCGACGCCGCTCGGCTTCTCGCCGAACGGATTCTCGGGCGGCAGGAGCAGATTGGTCACACTAAAGCAGCGCGTGCGTATTGGCATGTAATTACACCCAGGGCACCCGTACAGTAACCTTGTAATGCACGTCAAATAACAAATAAAATTTGCATCTAATTGTCGTATACGGTACGATGCCAATTTTAAGTGTACATATTTACATTTAGGACTTAGATACGGTAGTATAATAATTTTTGAAAGGTAGTCTTAGGCTTAGTCGAGAGAATATTTCAAATCTTAGTCGAGAGACACCATGAACTGCAGATCGGATCGAACTGGTAATGACAGTTCGTGCGAATTTAGAGACGCGGCGCACCGTTTGAACTGCCGAAGTTCGGCGGGCGCTGGCCGTTGCGAGTAGGCCGGCGGTAGGGGGCCGTGCGCCGGCGGCAGCATTTCTGGGCCGAAGCTCAAGGCCGAGCTGTAGCGCTTGTTGATGGGCGGCTGCCAGGGGAAGTTGTGCGCGAAGAACTGCGCCGGCTCGTTGGGCTGGCGATCGACGACGACCATAGACGTGGGCCGTACGCGGCGCGAGGAGGCTTTCGCCTTCGAGTCGGCGCCGTGTCGGAGCGACGGCAGCGGCGGCTGCTGCTTGGGCGGCGGCGACTTGGGCTTGGGCAGCTGCAGGAACGTGCTCGACGTTGCCGCCGCGGACGTTGGACTGGCGGTGCTGCGCGACGCGGGTCGCGTGTCGGTGACGACGACACTGTTGCGCCTGGAGGCGCTCGATGGCGAGAGCCGACCGCTGGACCTGCAATGACGCGTTGTGGATGTCGGTTTGGTGCCACGGTTTTTTTGCGCTTTCTCGCGCGCGCACGCACGCACGCACGCACGCACGCACGCACGCACGCACGCACGCACGCACGCACGCACGCACGCACGCACGCACGCACGCACGCACGCACGCACGCACGCACGCACGCACGCACGCACGCACGCACGCGCACGCACGCACGCACACACGCACGCGCGCGCACGCACGCTCGCACGCACGCACGCACGACCATAAGTAAAGTAGCAAATGAGCACCTGTCTCTGCCGACTCCTTTCGTGGGGATCGTTTCTATAGGCGGAGGGTCGGGACGACTGTGCTTGATGAGGTCGGGCTCTTGCGGTATTCTCAGTCTCGGACTGCTCTTGTCGTCCGCTGCCCACTGCTCCTTGTCCTTGTCCTTTCTCTCCGCCGTCGTCGACTTGTCGACGGAGAGGCAGCTGTCGGGCAGCGGTCGTAGTCCGCGTACGTAGTCGTAAAGCTGGTCGATCTCCTCGTCGTTCATCGAGTCGGCGCCAGGCGACAACTGCGAGTCGGATGGTCGCGAGGCGCGCTTGTCGGCCGACGGCGCAGCGGGACGCGCCTCTTGGTAGATGTCGCGCTCCACGGACGACGTCTCAGCCAGCACGGTCATCGTGTTCAGCGCGCTCGACAGCAGTCGCTCGCAGCCAAGACTGATCATCTGAACCTCTCCAACTTCAGTGTGCTAGCAACAACAACAACAATGTAAGCGGTGCGTCTCACCACAAATTCTCTGCTGTTCCGCAATTGGGCCTGGTTGAGCGCGGGCGCGAGCTTGAGGTGGGCGTTGGCGTGGAGGAGGACGAGATTGGCCCCGGCCGGCTGGTCGCGATTTAGGGCGTAGAGACAGACGAGGTGCTCGACGACGACGCTCTCGAGCTGCAGCACCAGACCGGCGCCGGAGCCTGCGCCGGCCTTGGCGGCCAGCGCGGGTGCGCAGTGGCCGTGGACGAGTCGAACGGTGACGGGCAGGCGGAGGGTCATGAGCGCCTCGCTGTCGACCACTCCGCCCAGGGTCGGCGCCTGCAGAGGACTGGTGCGCTGCGTGCAGACGGGACTGAAGCGGCCCTTCTGAGTCATCTTCATGTAGACGCTGGCGCCCTGCTCGTCGAAGCAGCGCAGAAAGGCGGTCCGCTTCAGATTGAACTGTCCCACGAGCGTCAGCTCCTCGGCCTCGTGCAGAGTGCGCGACCGCGACACGTTCCGCAACTCGCCGTCGTTGTCTGGACGTTTTAGACCTTTCACGTAAAAATTGAGAAAAATTAATAGAACCCCGAGTCGGCGCCCACCTGGCAAGTAAGCCTTGCACGCTTGCCTGACGAGGCAGCGCTCAGGAAACTTCTGCGACAGTTCCATGACGCTCTCGAGCGACTTGACGGGCTTGCCGTTCTCGGAGAGGATCTCGAAGTAGCCCTTGTAAGTCTCTGGCAAGGCGACCTTGTGCCGGCTGAGCAGCTTGCGCTTGCCGTCGCGAATCTTGACGACTTGGCCGATGGCCTTCCTGAGGAGGCGGGCCGAGTGAACGAGCACGTAGGGCCTGAGCAGCGGGTTGGCGACCGTGGGCGCACCGACGCCCAGGTGCTGGCCCCGCGTGACGAGCGCCAGACAGGGCAGCTGCTGGCGGCCGACGAACGCGTCGAGGAAGGCGTCGTTCTCGACCGCCCACCGCGCCCCCGACATGAGGCGCGCCACGCACTCGGCGCCGCTCAGAGCCGACGGAGAGTCGGACCGACTGAGGGAGGCGCTCATCTCTGAAAGCCAAAGACAAAGCTCTCGCTCCTCTTTTCCCGCCCCTCGCGTGTACGCGCCAAGTGGCCAGAAAATGACCGCCGCGCGCGCGCGGTGCTGGCCGTCAGTCGACCGGCCGCGACGACAGGTCGGCAGGGCAGGCGCCTCGCGAGCTAGTCGTCGCGCGCCGTGTGCAGAAATGCGTAATTCTCGAACGGGCACCGTCCAGGCGCTTCGCAAAGTAAACGCAACCGGCGAGCGACCGGTCGGAGAGAGTGCGGGGCTGCTTGTGATTCCATCTTTTTGCTACAAATCTGAGGCAGAGAGGCAGCGGGCGGCGCGGACAGGGAACCGACTTCTTATGCGTACGTCGGAGACGATGACGATCTAGTGGCGCGGAGGAGACAATCGCGCGAGCTGGATTCAAGGCCGCCATCGGCTTCCAGCTCTGATTCGATTTGTCAACAGAGGCTGCTGTTGTTCAAACAATGGAGTCAGCTCGCACCAGGGACCTGGAGCGGCGGCTGGGGGTGGCTGACTGCGACATCGGGTGTGGCGCATGAGTCGCCGTCGTCGCCGAGCAGAGTCTGTTGGACGTCGTGTAGGCGCCGGGAACGGGGGGGGGGGGTTACGCCTCGCAGCCGGTGCCGAGACCGATTGGCACAACGGCGACGACACAGCCATAAACAGAACAGACAGACAGACACAAAGGGGGGACGTCGCGGACGCGCTTACCGCGAATCACAAGAACGCAGTAACGCTGCCGCGCGCCCACCCGCCGCCGCCGAATACCAAAAGGAAGGACGGGTTCCTTTCTTCTCGTGTCGAAATTCCGGAGAGACTATATATTCGACGCAGCGGGGCGCACCACTGGATGGGCAACGCGCGTCTGCGATGAAAATACATACATGAGTGTATGCGACTTCACGTTCGTGGGGAAAGCGCCGAATAACAGTTGATCCCGCTGCGAAATCGTGTCAATCAAATCATTAACGATAAAAACTCATAACCTCGTTGCTCGAATATCGTTCGTTTAGCTCGTTATGAGATGAAGCAGACTATATGAACTATATGACTAGATGAAGTAGAATTTTCTAAATACAAAATAGTTTCTGCTGAAAGTTCGAGCAGAAAGTGAAGCTGCAGCTGCAGGTAAAAACGCTGTGCTGCAATCAACTGAAATTTTGAGTTCGACACAATTAAGAGAGCAACAGTCTGTCCGACGCAAGTATGGGCGTTTCATGCTAATTTGTTTATGAAAAATAGATACTCCTAGTCCTAACAATTGAATGCTAGGAGTATTAAATTGTTAGGAGTATCTATTTTTCATAAATAGATACTACTAACAATTAAAAGGGTAACATTCAATTGTTAGGAGTATCTATTTATGAAAAATACATACTCCTAACAATCCAATTGAATGCTACCCTTTTCTGGACAAAGTAGTCTAGCCTAGTAGACATCGAGGTCTACCGTCCGGATCCGAAGAGGTCAACTCTGTGGTGGTATTCTGGTGTGCACTACGGGCGAACTGACGGCATCCATGGCAATGTACGACAGTTTGGCACTCACGTGACTCCTCAATGGACGCGTACATGTCGGTAGACGACAGCGACAGCGCGGAGTGCTGCTAGCGGCCAGACGGACACTTCAATAGCAGCAGGTCGCCACCGTGTCGGGGCGATAAAACGGAGAGGTTGATCCGAGACCATATGTCGATACGCGAGCGCCCCTCATCGGCGCCCTCATTGTTGAAAGCAGCTGCGGCCGACAAAAGCAGGGGCGTGGCGTACTGGTCTCGCAGTCGATACACACAAATACATACATACATACACACACAGACACGTTAGGCAATGCCATTGGCACAGAGGCGGCACAAAGAGCGGGGCCAGGGAAGGAGGCGCTAAGAACGCTCGGCGCGGGGGTGGCAAGCGCCGACTCGCGCGATGGATTTCACACCGAAGAAGGAATCCGGTTGCGCGACAATGGACTGGGGCAAAGTGACTGCTCAGAAGGCAGCAGCGACGCTAATGCTCTCTCCGCGTCGCGGACCGCCTAATATTTTCCATTTGTTCCAAAAGCGGCGCGAAGAGGCGGCGTCGCGCCTCCGCTGCGGCGGACAATCGTGCAAAAACGTTTCCGCGGCGGCGGTCCTCCACGGTAAAATCAGATAAACGTCACGCTACTCGGTGGGGAAGGCGTCAAATTCTACGCCGTATGTACACGGGCACGCCGATGCGCCGCACGCACTCACTCGTCGCCAGAGGCGAATGGTCGAATCAAGTGGGACTTCAAGGAAGGCCGCGCGAGCCACTCTTCACCCAAATCTCGGCAGTGCTCGTGGGCGCGTCGGCGACCACGAGTCGGCCGACCGAAATGAGCGCCTCACACGCCACAATAACAAGAGTCGGCTCGGCGCGGTGCGCGAGGGCCGCCACCACCACAACAAGCGAGCAGCGCCGAGGGTCATCTCCGGCGATGGCGCGCCGCCGTTCGCCGCCCATTGGATTGGCTGGCGAGGGCGAGGGCGGGCACTGTAGGGGCCGCCGTATTGCGCGGCCCGCAAACGAGACTCACGGCTCGGACGGACGGACGACTTATGGGAGGGGCGGGCGCGCAAGGTGAACGAACGACGACGCCGACGACGACGACATGAGACGCGGAAAGGCGCGCCACGACAGACGACAGCCAGCCAGCGCGCGGCGTCTCCTCGTGATTGTTGAAATTCGAACGCAGCCGCCGTCGACGGAGTTCCTCCTTCGTCCGACAGAAGGGGATCACAACGGTACCACGAGTGACTCTACTCTACACCATGTAACGGTGTGCGGGGCGTCGGCCACTGTTTATCTAGGACGACAAAATACGCCGGAGGTGTCGACTCGCGGAACGAAAAATGTCCCGTGCGGTCGAGCGGATTAGTCAACAAAATTCCGGGAAAACAAGAAGGCGGTCGGCAGCGACGCCGTTTGAGTGACTACCACCCGCCCGCCTATTAGTAACCGCTGTCGCTGATGCGGAGCCCGCCGACGCAGACACTTCTGCCCGTTAATCAATGGCGGCGCGACGCGAGACGTCGCCACTGCCGTCCTTTGAAGATGTGTAATTGACACGAGGCCGAGAGCGATTTTGAGGGACTCTTCTCGACTACGGAGAGGGGGGGGGGGTGGGTGGAGAGGCGAACTCAGTCGTCTGTTCCGTGCAGCACAGTCGCCAGGACGAGAAGCGCGTCGGTGACGACGGCGGCGGCGGCGCCAGCGTTTCCACCTGCGTGCGCGCAACGCGCACGGAAGGGCGCGCCGCGCAGTCGAGTTTGTCTTGAACTGGACTTCGTCTGACGACGCCTCTCTGCTCGGCGGCAGCGCTGCGTCGCGCGAGAAGCGAGCAAGCGAGGGAGCGTCGACCGTTGAGCGACGGGGTCGTTCGTCCTCGTTGGGCGCGCCTGAAACGCAGCCAACAGACCCCTCACAAAGGGCGGCCGGCCACATTGTCCACTGGATGGCCGCTAATCCCCTGATGCGCCGCCGACTCAGGCAAACAACGGGGACAGCGGTGTCCCCTCGGAGGCGAAGCTGCCGCTGTTGTCTTGCTTTCCTTGCAGTTGACGCCGAGAATTACGCGCGTATCCAGTGGGTATGTACATGCCGACACACGGGAACTGTGGGCATACACCAATGCCCGGAGTTGTTGACCACACATGTCGACAGGCACATACAAAGTAAATACGTGTGTGTGTGCACACGCTCAAAAATCTGTCGGCGCAACGAACCGGCGTTCGTCGCTGAGCCGATTGTCAACTTGACCGAAGTGGCAGCTTTACATACGGTGTCAAGTTCCGCCGTGCCTTCTATGAGTTGAGGAGGAACATTGGCGTGTCAGGATGACAGGATGAAACACTTCCACTGCAAAGAAGAGTACATGTCGGTAATAATCACAAAATGTCCTAAATGGTTTGCCGTTGCCGCGAACTAAATACATAGGTAGTCCCCCATGAGGACACCGGTCGGTTGCAGTGGTTGAGGCGAGAACCCACACCTTACCTTACAAAAAACCCTGTTGCAGCTACTGTATCTGTCGATTGCCTGTCCGTTGACGAAGCGTTCAGAGAGCAATCTCAGCAGGCAAAAATGCGTAGGAATTGCAGCTTGGGCGCTTCGACTTCGGGGGGGGGGGCACACAGAGAACACAAAAACACCTGAGAACACAAAAAACACCCCTGAGAACACAAAAGTTATCATTTTTCCATAAATTCACAGTTTCCAGTTTGCAGGTGTGTTTTCTACTCAATTGCTTTGTACCCTGTGTACATCAATAATGTACATCAATTTGTACAACTCTGCGCATCCACACTGATACAGTGTATGTAATGTGTACAGTGTTTTTGACTCCGTTCGTTGACCAGACGGAGGGAAACAAAGTATCTTTATGCATACGAAGTATTGTCGCAGTTCACGCACGTCACTCTACTGTTTAATAAAGGGCTATTCAGGACAGCTCGATTTTTCCCCTTGCCCGAACTGCATCCTTTGGACTATCCGATGCGTTTTCCAATCTCAAGACCTTTAACGACTGTTTGCACGACAGCTGTGGCCTGGCTGGGAGCCGTCCAAAGTGGTCCTGTTAGCTTTTCTCATTTTCTGGCAGCCGCAACCGGACATTGCGTTCGCCATCCACTGCTGCATACGCACTGATGGTGCTGCAGCTGGCGGCAACCGCGTGAACACTGCCATCGACTTAAACTTTCTCATTGTTAGGGCCGATACATACATGCACTGATTATTAGTGAATCATTGATAAGACTCCCTTGCACTGCGCGAACTGCGAATGGTCCTGAATATGTATTTAAAAATCTAAAAATGTG